>VZRW01011134.1:87609-121327 GCA_013398125.1 Aegotheles bennettii
TCCAACTAGATTCTGTCCCATTGCCTACAACTCTCCAACTTCTTCCCTTTAACCAGTTCTTGATCCACCTCACTACCTGATCACCAAACCCATACTTTATCAGCTTATCTACGAGGATGCTGTGGGAGACAGTGTCAAATGCTTTGCTGAAATCAAGATAAACCACATCTACCGCTCTACCATCATCTATCCACCTAGTTATTTCCTCATAGAAGGCTATAAGGTTGGTCAAACATGACTTACCCTTGGTAAAGCCATGTTGACTACTCTTAATGACCCCCTCATCCTTGATGGGCCTAGAGATAGTGCCAAGGACAAGTTGTTCCATCACCTTTCCAGGGATGGAGGTGAGGCTGACCGGTCTATAGTTACCCGGGTCCTCCTTCTTGCCCTTCTTGTAGACTGGAGTGACATTTGCTATCCTCCAGTCCTCAGGCACCTCTCCTGTTGCCCATGACATATTGTGGGCCAGACTCTTCTTTTAACAAGATGTTTCATCCATCTCTCCCACAGTCCATTTTCCACTCATACATATCAACTCTCTGACCCTAGGAGAATTCTTTTGTGCCTGTGGTTATATGGTTGCCACACCTAAGTGAAAGAAACATATAAAAAATTTCTTGGATTCATACCAACAATTCATTTTTGAGAATGCCTGGAAATTGTAATTAAGAGTAGGCCAGAAAAGAATCATCGTAACAAGTCTGAATTTCACTGTTTCACATAAAAATGCCTGCTGGAGACCACAGTCACATCCTTCCAGTAACACTAAAGAAGGAATGATTAAATGCCTCTTGTTGAGCAAAAAAAAAGTATAATAAAAGCCATGACCCAAACCAAACTGAGAGAAAACAAAGGGGCCAGGAATTAATCAGTGACACTATTTGTCTTCATTTGAAGGAGCAGAGAATCAAGAGAAGCAGCCAGCAGACAGGAAGAAACTGAATATGATTCAAAACAATCAATGAGAGTGCAAAGTTGAAAGAAAATAAGGCAAAGCAGGAAAATTAGTTTCTTTGGTAGAGCACTGAATAGAAAGTTAAACTGAGAAAGCAAAGCAATGGAATTCTCTTAGGTGTCTTATTCTTTCCATGTTTTGGAAAACAGAATTTTGTGTATGAGATTGGGTGAATTATTGCATGAAAGAAACAAATAATTCTAACATAAATGTGTCTTAATAAAAGAAAAAAAGCAAAGCCCCAAATATTGACTAGTTCCTTGGGCCAAGTAGATGGCACTGTAATGTAGTTCTTCTGGGGGTTTACACTGTATTTCCTGTCCTGATTCCTCTTACCTGATGTGGTTGTCCAATCTCAAAGTAACTTTTTGGCAAGCGTGTGACTCATGAATATGTACTTCTGTCTTTGTTCCATAGCTGAAGAAAGAAGTGGAGTCACAATACTCATCTCATCCACTTCAGGTCCCAAGGAGAATGCATGGAATAGAGCTTTGAACTATGTACCTGCATCAGCCTGAAGTGAAAGTTGACAAAATGTAACTTGGACAAAGGAGGTCAATAGTCACAGAAAGTTTTTCTCTGCATATCTGTTATTATGAGAGGAAAGGAGTGAACAAGAACTTTTCCACTAAAAGTTTTCACTTCAAGAAACTGAAATGAATATGAGTCCTTCTTTCCGTTCTTGAATAATATGAACAGTTAAAACCCTCCTACTGCCCCCATGAAATTAATGAAGCTCCTACAGAATTCAGTTGTTGAAGATCAAGTTGTCAGTTCCTGAGATGCCCCAGAATTTGGAAAACTGCCATTTATCAAGATATAAAATGTCACTGATGATGATGATGATGATGATGAATTGCATCTAGGGGACCATCCCAGTATCTGGAGTTTGTCCTCTTCGTACCTAGCACTTTATCCTGTCCATGAAAAAGCTTCTACCCCTCCTGGACAAGTGTTATCCACTCATAGATGGAAGTACTTTGCATGCACCACTCCAAATATAGTTGTTGCTTTTCCCATAAGAAAATGTTGAAGAATCCCAGCCAATTCAATTTTCACAATGCACTAATGATAACTGCTTTTGCCTACACCAGACATCCAGTTTACAGCAATGTCATGCAGACCATATTCTATTAATTTTTGTGTGACATGTAATTCTTGTATAATGCTGTTGAAAAGCTTATTAAAGACCATCCTATTGTCCCCACCCTCTTGCTTAGATGCTATACAAATGAACTAGTCAGATGATATTCTTGGGTGTGACTTGCTAGCAATAAAGTTATAGTAGCTGTTTCTCGCAATCTTGTTTGTATTGTAAGATCATCTTGGTGTTCACAGATCAGCTGCACCAACACTTTTCTGGATAATGAAGTCTAGAAAAACAACCAGATCCTTCTTGTCCTATTTCTAAAGTCTTATATTTGCCATCCTCAGTTCTCAGGATCTACTCAATCATTCTCTAGTTCTTAAGAGGTTGCCTTGGATAGTTCTTTAAATGTTGTTGGTTTTTACCTCATGATATCTGTAAAATTGCTTGTCCACTGCCCTTGTATATACTATTCTTGTAAAAACAAAATAAACAAAATATTGAAGCTAATTTTTGAAAAGGTGTAAGCTTCTTGTGAAACTCAACTCCAGTGTTGGTTCTGTTTGAAGAGTTTTGGCCCATCATATAATTTCTATTTCTTAATTATTAGTCACAATTATTAAATTAAGGATGGAAGGTTGTGAGCCTGTATGAGTAGGAGTACTGTGGTGCAATACAATAATGGAACATAGGAAGATCTGGGAGAGAAAATAATAATTTCAACTGATATTTAGATTTGTAGTAATATGCTCATAATAGGATGGTCACATTCACTATTTCACTGGCAATTAGAAATTCCTAATCAAATAAAAGTCCATACCACAAAAATGTGATTGCTTAGTTCTCAGCTGATTATTTTACTAAGCTTCTTTGTGCTTTTCATCTTGCTATGCCATGAAAATTATCCATTGAAGGTAAGTTAATTAAATTCCCTGCTCAGCAAATCTTTAGGCAACATTTTCTTCCAACTTGTTCTTACTTGTGAACAGGAGGAAGCACGTCAGGGCTAAATTTGAAGATTTATATGCCTTTCAACCAAAGCAGTTGACTTATTATGAATCCTCTTTCTTTCTCTATAAAGAAGAAACTTTTCTCCATTCAAACTAAAGTACAAGCGATAAAGTGTCAGTTGACACAAATTCTTTTTATACCATAAACTTCCCCTAAGTTTTGGCCATGAGCCAGAGTTTTGTTGCTGAACTGAGTTTGCTGTTAAAGTCAGTTTATTCCATTATTTCATTAGACAAAGTTCATGAGTAACTTCACATAACGTTCAAGGCATAAGCCTCCCCGCTACCCCTCTGTGTCATAGACGCTAGCTCCACCTCCCTTAAAGTGGTACTGATGGTAAGAAACCATGTGGTTACAACATGGCATCTAGTCCATCTAAATTGAGAACCTAATTTATGTCTTAATCTAGGCTGTAAATACTTATATTTCCTATTCAGACAATAGATGCAGACAGATAGAGCTCTTGAAGGAGTATATTACTACTATATATCTCTGCATAAACACCTAAGTTACAGGGACTGCAATCTACCCTAAGTTTATAAAATAAGACTATTTTCTCACTGCAGGACACTGGGAAGCAGACTGAGGCAACAATATGTTTTAAAAAATGTCAAAAATTCAAAACAAATCTGTGAAAATCAGAAGTTGTCTTTATGTCACTTGGGTGAATATGTCCTCCAGTAGTGACCTCAAGCTGTTAGAGGTATCTTAAACGACAAAGTTCATTAAAAGACAAACTTCTGCTATAGGTATTTGAGGAATAGTTTTCCCAAAAATCATAGTTCCTTAACATGTGAAGAAGAGCATTTTTCAATACTCATTTCATTCTCGTTCTGGCCACATGAGTATCAAATGGAGTGCTTAAATAACACAGAGAAGTAAAATGGTTTTATGTGCATACGTAATGCAGAATTTTACTTCCATTTTATTGTTACATGTGACCTTTATTTTCTTCTGTTGCATAGGGGTTTTTTACCATTTATTCAGCCATTCAGCTAGGGCACTGAGGGACATGATAGCCCATCAGAAAATTCCTACAGCCTAATTTTATAACTGCAGCAATATTATTTTGTCTTGATGAGTTCTATTCCCATCGAGTAAGAGAGTAGGCACCCAAGAAAAAATAGGCTCATCTAATTAACATGTATTACTTCCACCACCAAGTACTCAAAATTTGGACCTTAATTGAAAAAAGAGTCACAGAGTTTTTAAAACAAAAATCCATAACATGTGAGATTTGAATGTACTAGAAACTAAATATATGGCCTTGAAGCCAGACATCCAAATTTAGCAAAGTACTTGTTTTTCTCTGCAGGCCAAAATTCTAACACCTCTTTAGTGTCAACAATTTTAAAAGTATATTCTATGTTTTAAAGTGGGAAACCGTAACTCTTCATCTCCCTGACCCTGAGCTATCCCATAACCAAACAATAATCAATTTTTGCTAAAAATTTGCTTTAAATTTAAAAAATGTACAAATCCTTATTTTATGATGAAAAAAAAACTTATGTGCTAAAATAGTCTTCTTATCAGAATTTCTAAGATGTGTGCTACTGGTTAGATGGTCATGGATTTTTTGCAAAAGGATAAATTTCTGCTAGAAAAACGTTGTATAGCATTTGCCTCATACACACGGACTCTGTCAAAAGCTTGATATTTATTTAAAGCTTATTGCACATAATTTAGAAAGCAGGTTGTTTCAGATATAGTTAACCATTTTAGAGCCTATTTGGCATTGTATCAGTGTCCCTCAAATTTTTATCTGACAAGACCCATATGTGCCATCATTATAATTTAATCAATGAGTAGTCAAGGCAAAGGGAATTTCAGTGTGGATTACTCAGGGTGGCACAAACAGCCCTTGGGCACAGCACAGATCTGAGACATGGTCTGACAGTGATATCCTAAGGATACTGCTGTCTTGTCCTCTGCCTGGACAAATGACAACCACATTGTTATTTTAGACTGATAAAAATTTGCATACACAGATATCTTTTCAGACTTATTTTGTGAGGATATAATATATATTGTTTCCACTAATTCTCAGTGATCAGCGAGTCTCTATATTATGTCCAAGGAACAAATCCTGTACCTCTCTTTTTGTTCCCAGCACTGAATTTTGAAGACATTAGCTGGACTCCTGCATTCTAATCGAGTTTTAAAGATAAAATATCACCATAAGGAATAAATAAGTCAACAAAAAAGGTCAGAGAAAAAAAAATCCAGAAATTATGAGCTTATGCAGGGCTGGCTTATACACAAAAAAGCCAGTATTCCCAGTGGTTGAGATTTCATTCCAGAAACTCTTGTAATCACATCCTTAACTTCTTATACACTTGAAAGAACGATGGAAAGAGGCAGGTTGTTAAATATAAGAGAATTTCTGCTAGAACATGTCTAGGCAGATGTTAAAAGCTATAGAGCTGACAGAGCAAATATGTAAGAGACAGTAGCTCTAACTTTACACTGATTAACTGCTGCCACATTACCAGTTTTGTGGACTCAACAAAAAATGAACTAAATTGTGTAAGAATTTGCTATGGGTTTTTTATTAAAGATGTGTTCATGTATTTCTTTTTGTTAATTAACACATACAGATTTCATTTCAAAAATAGCTCTTAGGTGTTCAAAATTAACTTTTGATAAAATACTTGATGTCAATGGCCTATCAGAAAAAAATGATGCTATCATGTGTTCCTTCCTGAAAAGATATTTTATTCTTGTGATTGTAATTATCTTACTCCTTAGTTATCTTCTTTTCTAAGGATGGACTGTTGACAATGTTTTTAACTGCAGGGCTTCATTTTTATGGTGTCTGTAATTTGTACAGCAACTTGGCATCTTTTCAGATCCATGTGGTTAGAGAAGCAGCACTAAATAGTACATATCCAAAAAATAAAAAGAAAAAAATAGATTAAAAATTTAATTTTACAGAGAAATGAACCAATGGGAAAAAAAATTAGCCCAAGTCACAGAACAAACTGAAGTGGATGACTTATCTGTCAATAGGTCTTTATTTGCTGGAACCACAGAAATCTCAGTTACTATATCAAAGACCATATCAGACTCTATCTGCTATGGGTGTTCCAAGACTTCTGTCAGGATCAAATTAATCCATTTCCTTCACTCCAGATGAGCTGCAAAGAACGCTCTAAGGCATATGGGACTCTACATGTCCAGGTATGTGAAGCCAGGCAGGCTTTATGAGGTGTACACTAGATGCCTGCAAGGCAGTCATGAGTCACAAGACAGAGATTTATTGACATGGGACATCTGAAGATGAACAGACATTGCCAAAGGTTGTAAGAGCCCTTCCATATCCAGATGCTGTCTACACATCTCCTGGACTTTTTTACAGCATTTTGTCATGGGCCTTTGCTGGGCAATTCTGAGACCTTAATTTGAAGACATGTCAAAAAAGTGAACTCTATAAACTAGTCCCTCCCTAATTCCTGAGGGAATGCAAGAAATAAGAGCTGAAACACAGTGTCAAGGCAGGGAGCTGTCAACCTGGGAAGTGTCGAGGTTGGTGAGGCCACATCTGGAGTATTGTGTCCAGTTCTGGGCCCCACAGTTCAAAAAGGACATGGAACTGCTTGAGAGAGTCCAGCACAGAGCCACTAAGATGATTAAGCGAGTGGAACATCTCCCTTATGAGGAAAGGCTGAGGAAGCTGGGTCTCTTTAGCTTGGAGAAAAGGAGACTGAGAGGTGACCTCATCCATGGTTACAAATATGTAAAGGGTGAAGGTCAGGATGATGGAGCAAAGCTTTTTACAGTGACGTCCAATGATAGGACAAGGGGCAATGGTTGCAAACTGGAGCATAGGAGGTTCCATGTGAATATCAGGAAAAACTTTTTCACTGTGAGAGTGACAGAGCACTGGAACGGGCTGCCCAGAGAGGTTGTGGAGTCTCCTTCCCTGGAGACATTCAAAACCCGCCTGGATGCATTCCTGTGTGATATACTCTAGGTGACCCTGCTCTGGCAGGGGGGTTGGACTAGATGATCTTTCGAGGTCCCTTCCAACCCTAGAATTCTGTGATTCTGTGATTCTGTGGTAGCTCAAGAGAGGGACCCAGGAAACTTTTAACAGAGAAATAATAATTCAATCACCTCTCTCTTATGTTTAACATATGTGAAATTCTTCAAAAGTGGGGATAACTACTGTTCTGAATAGAGTGGCTTCTCCAGGGAAGCAGAATATACTGTTCATTATTATGCATGAAACAGTGAAATTTTTCATTTGCTGGTGAAAAGGCAAAGATTGGTCAATACTAATGTAGTTGGCACTGATATTTGACTGCAATAGATGAATTGCTACTAGAAGTCTTATCAGTAATGTTCATCAGTCTGGGACTTGCACAATTCAGCCTGTTATGTCAGGAAAATGAAATACTATTTATCCCTAAATATCCCTGTTGACTTTCAGTGCTAAATGGCACAGTTCCTGGGTCTGCAAGGCACATCTTGGTAAGTATATGTGATATCTGACTTGATGTTAGCTAGCATATCCTCAGAGGGCTTATGATAAAAATATTATTCATCTGGACACGGCCCTGAGAAACTGAGTCTAGGTATCCCTGCTTGAGCAGTCAAGTTGGACAAGAAGATTTCCAGAAATTACTTCCAATCTCAATCATTCTGTGATTCTGTGAACATCTCAAAATTGATAGTAGGATCTGCAGGGTTCTTACTAAAACCAAGTATGATTCATTAGCAATCATACAGAGACAAAAGAGATTTGCTTTTCTAAGGTCACATGCATAAGGTTGTAGACTTGACAAAATAAGCAATATCCACCAGCTGAGTTTTTGTATTTAGGTCGGTCAAATTTACACTTTCCTGGGCATATTGATTACAAAGAAAATTATCACTTATTGGGAAGGAAGAAGGAACTCTGAGACGGAGAGGCCACAGAAAATAGGACCTATGAGGACCTCAACAAATCCAGTTAGTTCCTCTTCTCTAAAGGAGGATCAACAATACGTTATCATTCTTTATTAAGAACATTAAGTACATTATCAATACAGGTCACCTATTCTGTTTTTAAACCTACAACAACCTCCCTATGCCCTATTCAACAGTATACTACCGTTGGTTCTTTTTCTCTTCCTAATAACAACTTAAATATTTCTCTTCAGAGTTTACCTCAACTCCTCTTATCCTAACCCATCTGGCATGAGAAATAGTCTATTCCCTACATTGTATTATGGATCATCTAGCCTTTTCCTCTCTGAACATCCCATATTCCATTAAGTCTTGTTCATATGCCATGGTTTTTCAAATATTTTATCATTTTCTGGGATTTTTTAAGCCAATCCACCTCTTTCCTGAAGTGCAAGGGACCAGAAGTGAATATGATGTTTCAGAGACTCCTGTGGTGCCTGTATAGCAAAAGGATTATTTCACATTTCATATGTGTGATATTACTGATTATACCTTGCTGCTTGGTATTTGTTTTTTCCAGATCTGCATGATATTGCAGATTCACAGTCAATGCATCTTCAAACTGTGTGATGGTTACTCTCTAAATTCAGTATTTTCCACTTGTTCTAATCAACACAACAGATTATTTTTTGCTAATTTTCCATCTTCTGAAGGACTTCAGAATGTCAACTCTCTTAGACTGGATTAGACCAGATCCCAAACTGTTAAATAAAGCTTAGATGAGATGAACGTAATTAAACTCTTTGCAATTATCCCTAGTGAACAGCATCATTTTTCAGAAAATATCTCTAATATCATTGGTTAATTTTGAGTTCTTATCCTATCCTACAGAGTTCTTTAGCCTCTCTCATTTTGGCATAATTTCTGGTTTTAATAAGCATATCACTTATTCAAGCACAAAACTTTCCAGTAAGTAATGACACGTGAAAAGCTTTGTACATAGGAAAAACTCAGTCCATACATCCTTCCATTTTCACACTGGACCAGTGACAGATACCTTATGTGTGTTTCTTCCAGCCAGTTTTGCACCACCTTTTGATTATTCCCTATTGAGCACGCTTCCTTCATTGATTAAGAAAATATTATGAAACAGCTTGAAAAATATTAATAAAGCCAGGTATTACCACACTTTTTGCTTATTTCCTATCCACAAGTGCTATTATCCCATCCCAGAATGAAACTCAATGGATTTAAAATAATTTGGGTTTGGTAAATCCATGTTGGCTCTACTGTTGATTCAAGGATTAAATAAATAAGACATCATGCCTTGTGTTTCCAGTTCAAAATGGTCACGAATGGTGTGAGGGGTCCAGTATTAGATATATCAAATTTACAGTTATGAAACACAGCCCAGCTCTGTCTGCATGTGACTTGTTGTGAATTCAATATTCTCCAATACACCAGCACTATGGAGCCTGGATGGCTCCCACCTTGGTTTCTCCCCAGCCATTTTCTGTACACCATGAACCCAACTTTTTTTTCCTGCCTCTCCATGCCTGCCTCCATGCAAAGGCAAGGCAGGATTCTGATTGGAAGAAGGCTTGAATGTGGTCCAACAGGTGTCTCAACCTTGCAGACAGGGGGATAGGCATAGTATAGCTTCTCACAACAGTAAACCTGTCTTGTGGGCAGATACAGTGACTGCTCACAGGGTGCTCTGCGACTACTCACTCAAACTCATTGACTTTTCCTGCTATGTGACGCACTGCACATCTGCAGAAACCATGGCCAGGTCCTCTGAATTGCTCACTATGACCTGGTGCCACATATTCATCAGTATCCAGAAAGAAAAGCAGCAATGACTGATCTATAGTTCTTTGGGTTTTTTCTCTTCTTGAAGAAAGGCATCACAAGATCCTTTATGTAGCTTTGTATAATTTCAACCTCTTTTCACAATTTTTCAGAGGAATTCATTAATGCCTCCACAGTCACAAATCTCATCCAATGCAAGAATGTGAATACGGAAACTCCTAAGACGGTAAGAAACAGACAGCACAGATTTTTCATAAACAATGTGATTATAATTTCTTAGAGCAAGTACACCATCTGCTTTTCTGTACCCTGCCAGCTTTCATAGCTCTGATGGAAGAGGCTGCCAAGACAATCTTGGCAAGACCCCACCAGTACCTGGTAGGGTGCCAGACAACAAAGTTTGTCAGCTCAGTTGAATTTCTCTCTTTGACAGGTATACTGGCTTACGGGGTAAGATAACTGGCTCATAGGCTAGACGAGAAACAGATTATGATATGATATGATATGATATATGTCTGGCTATAATACGCTAGTGATAGTGCTTCACATGACATCCTCATAAACAAATGATTGAAATGCAGCCCAGAGTGTTTGTTCACAAACTAGACACAACCCTACTTAGGGTCATGACTGTCATTAGACTACAAGCTTGACCAAAATGCAGTTGTTTAAGCAAGTTGCACAGAGTTATCAATCTGTAAGTAGTCTCTCACAACCAGAATAAGTTTGCACATCACTAGTCAAAACAAAGTCAGTATAGATTAGATGAATAACCACCTGAAAAACTAAATTGAAATAATAGTTATCAAGGGCTCACTATCAAACCAGAAGCACTTAGCAAATGTGGTTCAAAAAAGGTTATACCTTACTATGTAAAATCTTACCATTAAACAAAATATCATAATTTATTACATAAATATAATTAAATTTAATGTGTTTTAGTATTTATTACATCATATTTATTATATATAAAAATCATATTTAATATTTACATGAGTGTTTTGAATAACAGTAATTCATTTATGGACAAGACACTTGTAAACAAAGTACATGAGGATCATTATCATGAGTCATACATAAGACAGATGAGGTAATGATACTTCCCTAGGCTTTGAAATTTTGTATTCAAAATAGTCATTCAATTATTTATTGCATGCATTCCAGCAATCATAGAATCATAATAGAATCATCGAAAAAATTCATCTTCCAAAAAGTTGCAAACACTGCACTAGTTTGAAGCAGCAGTCCCTTAGTCAAATTTATTTTGGATGGACTGAAGAAAGGGACACAGAATAAAAATTAATTGCCTTGGCATTTTCTCTCACTGTTTTCCCTTGAGAGGAGGTAACGTTAACAAATAGTCACCATGTAGAATACTTTAAATTTTAGTGTGTATACTTATTTCATATTTATATACATATTTCACTGAATGACCTTAATGCTTTTGACTTTCTAAATGCAGGAAATAAGTACACAAACAAGAAGACAGACAGAGATTAGCTTTAATTATTAAAACATCAACTTTACCTTCCTAGAGATTATCAGTCTTTTCTGTGGTATTCGTAATTCAACTAAAGCATTGTTCACCTGACAGATATTTACAACTCTCATTTCCTCAGGTCCCTTCTTTCAGTAGTCTTTGGCTATCTGCCACAATTTCTCTTCCATGGGATCATGATGTGGCACTGCTTTTTCCTTTTCCTATCAATTATCTTCAAGTACAGGTGCTTTCCCAAATCCCATTCATGCCATCACTCTGCTTGTGAGCCATGAGCAAACAATGAGGCAATTCAGAAAGAGTATTTGGACACCTAAATGTGTTAAATGCTTTCACTTATTTAGCAAGCAAGTCACAACAACTCGTTGGTGAATATACAGCTTGGTGCTTTTTTCAGTGATAAATGATAGCCTACATTACTGGTATTCTTGCAGTTCTTATCTCAGCAACGTGATAAGGCAAATGGGACACTGAGCAAATAAAAGACATAGTGGTGGAAACAAGGCCTCAGTTTTGGAGCTCTGTAAATTTGTCTGTTCTGTGATGCTCTCTTAATGTTTCCAGAAAAACTTTTTCTCAAAAATACACCTTAAAAAATTAATTCTAAAGACCATTGAGGAAAGTATGGTGTTTATCTAGTACCTACCTTAGAAATCAATGTACTGGAAAATATAAAGATTAAATTATCTACTAGGTCTTTATACTCTCTGCTTTCAATCATACTTTTCTCCACTGTGTTATTTAAGAGTCGGTTGGTATTACAGAACACAGCCATAAATTAGCCCAAATATCTTGTAAAAATACTGTTATTTTCTGGAAATAAGCTCCACATTTCAAATCTAATTTGCGTAAATTTGTTAATGATGAGGCACAAATATGAGTACACTTTGTACCAGCTCAGGCATCCTGCTTTGGAAAGTATATCCAGAAACTCGGATTTTAAAGCTCCCATATTTTGTGAATATAGCTCTATAAACTGTTTGGTATGGTTGACAAGCCAGGAAAAGGTCAAAAGTTACAAGTCTAAGCATAAAAACTAACAAGAGAGTCTACAGAGTTCATTAAAAGTCAATCCTATCCTTGTACACAGGATCAAATACTTGCTCATTTTGTTTTGTTTTATTGAACAAGAAAATGCATTTCTCATAATCCTAACAATTATTTTTAACATGAGCCGAAGTAACAAGCAATTCCACATATGAGCTCATGCTAAATAAAGATGAGGCACAAAATAAAGTGGTTTTGGTTTTCCCTTATACATTAACTACAGAGGGCTGTCCCTAATGCTTTAGCAGCGCTGATGCTATCAGCCCCCAGGCAGAGGGAATAGATTCCTGGCAGACACTACCTAGATCAAACTCTTCCCTTGATTTCATACTCTGGGATAGTCAACTCAAGAGTTTGGGCAGATTTCTTACACAAAAATTAGGTATGTCCAGACCATTTTCAGCCTACATTCTAACGTCAAAGAGGTTACCATTTCTGTCTAGAAATAATGCAGCCAGGTCACAGCATTTGTTCTAGCCAATTTTTTTTTGTGTGGTACAAATCATAAAAGAAGGGAAAAAGGCAATTTTAGCAAGAGTGCTGAGCCCTGATATATATTGACAGATAATATAAAAAGAACATCATTAAAGAGAGTTTCTGGAGGAAGAAATAAAAAAGTAGGAAAACAACCAAAGTCAACAAATCTAAGTTCTGAAATTAAAAAGAGCAAGGCAATCACACATCAAGAGCTTAGCATGTTAAGGACATCCCCTTGATGAAGACAGGATCCAGGTGTAGAAGTGAAAAGGCCAGGGAGATGATTTCACTGATAGGTTTGTTTGTTGATTGTTTTTTCTCTTTTCCTAGAGAATGACCAAGACATTTTTCTGTGGAAGAAAATACATTGTGAATTCCTCAGATCCTGGTATTCTGTCAGATGAAGCTGTTGAGATTTTTATCTTTCTTACTATTTTTCTTTTTTGATTTTTTTAACCTTTTTCTTTCTCCTTTTTCTGTTTCTCAATTTTGGTTTTGGTTTTGGTTTTCTTTTCTTCTTCTTAAACCTTTTCTTTCTTTTCCTTTTTCCTTTCTCTTTTTTTTTCAACTCTCATCTGATTTTCAATATATTAAACTAACAAATATTTCCATTTTTCTTTACCTTAAAACTGTATGGTAGACACAAAAAAGGCATATAATAGACCAAAAACATTTGCATATATTTCAATATGAAATGGTGTCTACATAGCGTAAGTCTAGGTTTCCTATCTAAGAGTGAGAAGTACTAAGTCTCAGCCTCTTCAGAATATTTCAGGATCAAAGAGGCCATTTGGACACCTTTAGTAAACTAAAGTGGAGAAGAATGACAAATGAACCATCATTGAAAAAACACCTGTGGTCACATCCTCTCTGTTCCCATTGTAGGTCAGCCCAGTAACAGCCATGAAGTTGGACCATGCTCCTAGGAACATCACCAGAGCCCAGGCTGGGGAAGTTCGGCACACCCTGCACTGTCTAACAAAGTGCTTTCAGGGATGCACAAGGGCATTTGTCATTGCACATGCTGCTGGTGACAGAAATCAGCCATTAGCCAATCCTTGTTTGGTTGGGGTTGCTTTGTTGAGAAGAAGGAAGGAAGTGGACACCTGTCTGAAAACGAAATAGCTCAGGATGTGGCATGGAGGGTAGGGGAAAAAAAAAGACGAATGATTCAAAGTAACTGTTTACTATTAGCAATAAAATAAAAGATTCTCTTCCAAATACATTTTCAAATACACAGCAAGCACAAGTTGGCAGCATGACTTATATTCATAGAAGTTGGACGTGGTTTTCTGCTTTCCAGTCTAAAACTATCCCCTTCCAAATTTTCAAAAAAGCAACATGAGGGGATCCACAAACCCCATGAGCTGATGTTGCCAGTCCCAGCCCCGTCAGTCACCATGCACATGAAAATAGCCTGCCTAGAGATTGGGTACAAAATGTTCTTTCAGAAAAAGCTATGTATAGCCAAAGGCATACAGAAGAAAATTACATGGAAAGAAATCAAGAGAAAACAAGAAGTTAAATAAATAAATAAATAAATAAATAAATAAGAGTGTGCTTGGGACTGAAAACAATGAAACACATTTGTTCTGTGTTGTAGAAAAAGGGCATGAACGTTTTTCAGACACGTATACTCACCAAAGATTTCCTGCACACAGTGTAGATATTTACATTCCTTTTTTTTTTTTTTTCCCCTTTTTCCTTTCTGGTGGGTATTTCACATTTTTTTGGACCACCAAGCAACAGAAGCAAAGATAGTAGTGAATGACTCACACCAGACATTTCTAACCTATTAGTCAGATATCTGTTACGGGAATAAGTATTGATTCTGTGCCTGCTTAAATGAAAGATGTGTCTGATGGCTCATGAGTGAAGGTATGTGATATTCAAGGATCGTGGTTTTCTCCATTAAATGTACGTGTCTTTCCAGGCAGAGGTTCCCAGACTGTGCTGTATGTACTCTTAGTGGTGTTGGAACAGTTTCAGACCAGTTCTGCACATGATGATCACCAAATAAATTAAATTTAGGAATCCTGCTTTAGATGGAATCACTACAGCTTGCTGATGGCAGCCAGGGAAGCAGGTCTAGCTCTCTCTGTACTGAGCCTGTCTATCCATGGGAACACATTCACAACTGAATTTAGCAACTGATCATCAGTAACTGCTTACATGGAGGTAGGAATGAGAGCCACAGAGCAATTGGATGTCTAGGTCACCAATTTGTGGTATTTGCCTGTGTGGAGATACTCCCATGATAATTCAGGGAAAAGGTGAGAGGAGGTGAGGATAGTTCGGGTTTAGGAAAGCAGAAGGCAAGACAGAGTAGTGAAGAAGATAGATGTGCTAAAGGAGGGGAAGATTCCAAAAGAATAAAAGAGGCTGAAAACACCCAACCGATGTGTACACACATGACCTGGCCACACACACATATGCCAACCACAAGCTGTCTTTCTGTAGAAGGTACCCAAGTGAACAAATGGAGAAGGGTTTGACCTGAATTAACTTTTTTCTGTTTACTTCAAAGGGACTGGTCACATACTTTGAATTAAGCAAAGGCTGAATTTAACTGGATCAGGACTCAAAGTGCTAAATGGTAATATGGGTTTATAGCTTTACGGTACTCTATTATTTAATTATTGGCTCACTCACTGACTAGCGCAGTTATGCATATTCAGTCCTATGTGCTATTAACATCCCTTTGTGACTCTTGGATTTGTTCTTTCCACAGCTGAGACTGGAATCCAGACTTAGGTGAAATCCTTGCTATAAGGTCATAATGTTCACTTAACCATTTGTACTTGAAGTCCTTATTGGACTAATTTAATGTTTTCCTAGGTCTTACGAAGAATTGCTACTGGTATATCAGGAACCATTATCATGAGAAGACAAAGAGCTTGAGGGGGTATTTTTTTTTCTTTTACAATTCTTTAAGTAATATATATGTTTTTTATTTTTCATATAGCTGTATTTTTTTTTGCTAAATGAAAAAATTCTGTGCATATGTGCACAAGAGAATGAAAGCTTGATAAAAAACAAATATGGCCTACTTATTATAATCACAGTTTTTTACTCTCTTTCTCCAACATTTATTATATCCTTGATTCAATGTTCTTCATAAAATAAATTCAAATTAATAGCATTCAAAATGTCACTCTAACAAATGGGAACCTAACACCAGAAGTATGGAAATCCAGTAATGCTGGATACTCTGAATTGTATAAGCCTGTGTCCTTTCTTTGAAAGGAAGATGTTCCTCTATTTGCAGCTGTATTAAGAAGAAAATCTATGTGTGCCAACATAGAAAATAAACAGCAATATCTAAGCATGAGTTTACATAATAATAACCTTTGTCTTGTTCCTTCAATGTGTAAGAAAGAAACTGCAGATGCAGACTATAACTCTGGAAGGTAAAGTTGAGGACACATTAATGCTAAAAAAAAGTTCTATATCACTAATTTGATGTTTTCACTTATTTCAAATACATAAATAACAAAAGAAAAACTGAAGTTAATGTGGGCCCCTTAGTAAATGGAGGGGGGCTCTGGTAACTGAGGACACAGAGAAGGCAGTGTTACTGAGTGCCTTCTTTATATAGGTCTTCACCGATAGGACTAGCCCTCAGGGATCTCTGACCCAGGAGACCAGGGCTAATGAATGTCAGGAAAAAGACCTTCCCTTGGTCAAGGAGTATTGGGTCAGAGAACACCTAAACAAACCTGACATCCATAAATCCATGGGCCCTGACGGGATGCATCCACAAGTACTGAGAGAGTTGAGAGACATCATAGCAAGGCCTCTCACGATCATCTTTGAGAAGGCATGGAGATCAGGGGAGGTGCCTGAGGATTAGAAGAAAGCAAGTATCACTACAGCCTTCAAAAAGGTTAAGAAGGAAGACCCAGGGAACTATCAGCCAGTCAGTCTCACCTCAGTCCCTGGAAAGGTTATGGAGCACCTCATTGTGGAGGCCATCTCTACCCACATGGAAGACAAGGTGACCAAAAGTAGTCAGCATGGGTTCACTAAAGGTAAATCATGTTTGACCAACCTTATTGCCTTCTATGATAGGACAACTACCTGGATGGATGGAGGGAGAACAGTGGATATTGTCTACCTTGACTTCAGCAAGGTTTTTGACACTGTATCTCATGAAATCCTCATAGGCAAACTCGAGAAGTGTGGGTTGGATGAGCGGACAGTGGGATGGATTGAGAACTGGATGAGTGGCAGATGGTCCCAGAGGTTCCTGGTCAATGGTACAGAGTCTAGTTGGAGGCCTGTCACTAGTGGTGTCCCCCAGGGTTCTGTACTGGGCCCAGTGTTGTTCAATTTGTTCAGCAATGACTTGGATGAGGGGGTAGAGTGCCTCCTCAAGTTCGCTGATGATACGAAAGTGGGAGGAGTGGCCAATACCTCAGAGGGTTGTGCGACCCCTCAGAGGGACATCAATAGGTTGAAGAGATGGGCAAAGAAAAACCACCTGAAGTACAAGAGCAAATGCAGGGTCCTGCACCTGGGGAGGAACAACCCCATGCACCAGTACAGGCTGGGGACCGACCTGCTGGAAAGCAGTGCTGCGGAGAGGGACCCGGGGGTCCTGCTGGACAGTAAGTTGTCCATGAGCCAGCAGTGCACCCTTGTGGCCAAGAAGGCTAATGGAATCCTGGGGTGCATTAGAAAGAATATTGCCAGCAGGTCAAGGGAGCTGATCCTGCCCCTCTACTCAGCCCTGGTGAGACCACATTTGGAGTTCAGTGTGCAGTTCTGGGCTCCACAATACAAGAGAGACATGGAGCTCCTGGAACAGGTCCAACAGAGAGCCACTAAGTTGGTTAAGGGTCTGGAGAATCTCTCTTTAGAAGAAAGGCTGAGGGAGCTGGGCCTGTTCAGCCTCAAGAAGAGCTGACTGAGAAGACACCTTATTAATGTGCATAAGTACCTAAATGGTGGGTGTCAAGAGGATGGAGCCAGGCTCCTTTTGGTGGTGCCAACCAACAGAACAAGAGGCAATGGACAGAAACTGGTGCACAGGAAATTCCACCTGAACAGGAGGAAGAACTTCTTTACTGTGTGAGTTCCTGCACACTGGAACACGTTCCCCAGAGAGGTTATGGAGTTTCCCTCACTGGAGATATTCAAGAACCATCTGGATACAATCCTGTGCCATGTGCTCTAGGATGACCCTGCTTGGACAAGGAGGCTGGACCAGATGACCCACTGTGGTCCCCTTCAACCTTACTAATTCTGTGATTCTGTGATTTTTTCAGCATTTGTCTCTCCTAGGTACCTTTGATGTGGCATTGTTTGTTGCTCCATCTGCTTACACACAGAATCACAGAATCACAGAATTCTAGAGTTGGAAGGGACCTCGAAAGATCATCTAGTCCAACCCCCCTGCCAGAGCAGGGTCACCTAGAGTACATCACACAGGAACACATCCAGGCGGGTTTTGAATGTCTCCAGTGAAGGAGACTCCACAACCTCTCTGGGCAGCCTGTTCCAGTGCTCCGTCACTCGCACAGTGAAAAAGTTCTTCCTCCTCTGTACATGTATTAAGGAAACCACGTTCTGATGTGTCAGTCAACTTTTGTTTCCAGGAACATGAACATTTACACCCCACTAGTCTCAAAAGGCACACCACTGTTGAGCACAAACAAGCCTACACTGATGGTTTGAAAGCCATCTCTAAGCATAATCTGCACAGTGAGTGAGGCCAGGATTTGCATCCCTCAGCCAATTCACATGGGTGAATGATCTCATGGACAGCAGTTATTCATGTTGTTAAACAAAGTGAGGAAGCAGCATGCAATAGACCCAGGGGATGAAATCTTGCACTCTTCTTTCCTTGGAAGAAAAAGAAGAGTGGAGCAAACTCCCAGGGAGGAACAAAGGACTAGAAGAGATTACATGAATCATCAAGTCCATCTCCTGTCCACAACCAGGTAACATACTGCTGGATCAAAGAATTCTACTCTTTCCCACACTGCAAAACCCTCAGAGTATTTCCCAACATCTTATAATGATTTCCAGACCTTTACTACAAAAAGAGCTGCAGACAATATTCTTGGCATCTCCCCACATCAGAGATTTTCTACTTTCAATAAAAATGCAAAAAGATCCTTCCTAATCAGAGCTGGAGAAAAGTTCTTTCCTGAAGCCCTCACAGTGATCAGTTTAACTCTGATTACAGGAGCAAGACACAGCAGACAGGCATGAGAGAAATGTCTTCCACCCTAGCTGTCCCAGATCAGCGTGAGGAATGAGAGGTGAGGGAGAGAAAATAAATCTGTCCTGCTACCTGCCAGATGCTGGTGGAAGGTGGAAGAGGGTTATGCTTTTTTTGCCTTGCTCTTCATTTTGGAGGGGGAAAAACCCCTCATATGCCCTATTAAGGCCATTTCCTACAGTTCCCAGGAGTGTTTCTCCTTTCTCAGCACAGGGCATATGCTGTTTTTCAGTCTCATGCAGTTTTCGCTGAGTTCTGATCTTCCTAACATCTTGTGTGTTGCCCTATATTTATGTCTGCAGCTATGCTTTACAGTGCCTATGAGATAATCAATGTACCAGACCCTTCAGCTCCAGAGTCTTCAGTGCCAGGTTCAAGCAGACGACCTCAGAGGTTAAAACCCGTCCTAGACCCACTAGATGGCACTGTGGATGGCTGCTACCAGCCCTCGCAAAGCCAGGCAGAGTTTAGCCTGAGCCCAGCAGCTTCAATCTCAGCTGCGTGGCTTTGATTTCGAACACAAGTACCTTTGCCTGTAACCTCACTGAGCCATTCCACCCGTTCAACAACTTTTGGGTTCCCTCAGTCACTCTAAATTAGTGCTCTTTCAAATAATTACTAGTATTTCGTTTTTCTCAAGAAACTCCACAATTTTATTTTTTCAGTTCCTGGATCTTGCCGAAAACATTCCAGAGGTTTCAAGAAATATTTAGAAAGTTGGTAAGTCTGAGTATCCTGTCTGGCTGGTGTGCAGTGCATATGTGAGTGGAAGGGTACAAACTTCAACCAAACCTCCCAGAAATGCTGCAGATTACAGGAATTCTGTTGTGACTCTAACTTTCCATCTTGGTTGCACCAGTTCTCAACAGGCTCAGTCTGGAACCCAGTGAAATCAGTTGGAGGGCAGGGTTTCCACTGGGATCTCAGAGAGTTGGATAGGGGCCTCTGTCGGGGTTCCAAACACTGAAAATGAGTGTGCTGACATTTGGTAAATCTTTCCCCCTTTTCTGATCAAGGTTTCTATCCTTACTGTGAGCAGCATTTGTTGGTTTATGCTCACAGTGAAAACTGTTGGGGTTGTTGGGAAAACTGATGGGACTGCCATTTTCAGTCTGGAAAGTAGCACTATTGCCAAGCATATTTTCCTAACTCAAATGGGAGTTAAAATCTCCTTCTTACTCTGTCTCTGCTTCTGTACACTATTTCCTCATAACCTGCTGTCTCTGGGTTTTAAAAGTTTTTCTTCTGTTGGAGGTTCAGCAGTATCCTGAACACAGCCTTGAGGTTTTTTTTTTTCAGTCCTTGGAACACTTTTTTGTCTCTCCCCAAGTAAAAGTGCTATTTGAAACATCTCTTCTTCATCCTCTCACATCATTACTTACTCTAATAAACTGCATTAGGCATTTTCCAATTGTGCCATTCAAGATTCAGCCACAAACTAATCTATAAACCATACACAAAATGTGAAAGTTGAACAAGTATCAACAATTCCTGGACATTTCACATTTGAAGCAATCTCTCAGAGAAAGCCTCCATGATTAGGCAGTGCAGGTCAGCAAAGCTCTGTGAGGAGGGCAAATACACTCATCAAGCCCTAAGCTGCTAGTTATTGCCCCTCATCTGAAGGCTACTTCCTCCAGACATGGAAGAAACAGTAGGTGACTGTATGAGGATTCTTAGACCTCCTTCATGTGGATTCCATGGCCCACAGAAGCAGAAGATAAGTCAGATATCCCTCCAGAGGGAGGTATCTTTCTGCTTATCAAGGGGTTATCTGGAGATATCCCTACAGACAAACCCTGGACATAAGATGCTAGTTGATGAGCAAGAAGTGAGAAGCAACTGTGTGAGACTGGGAATAAAGTTCTGTGCTCAAGTCACAGGGTGAGGGGGCAAAACCCCTAAGAGGGGCAAAAAGAGCAAAGCATTCTGAACCCATCTTTTTTTTTCTTGTTTGTTTGTTTATTTGTTTGTTCTATAGCTGACTACCCCCAGGTGTGCCTGGAGTCTGCACAAAATCCAACAGTGTCATGAGAAAGTCCAGAAATTCAGAAGTTTATCTTGACACAAACTGTAAGGTTATGACTGCTTCAGTACAGATTTATAAATTATTAAAATTAGCATTTCTCTTTGCTGGGCTACAAGATACTAAAAATAAAAATAAACAAAAAACAACCCCCAAAAAACAGTGTATCTAGTCAGGTTTCCAAATGAAGAATGGCTGGCCGGTGAAAGTTTCATCAAGTAGACCTCAGACCTGGGCGTGATGAGGTTTTGTAAGCTCAGCTGAACTGTATGCACTGTAGGACCTTGAGAAGCAATCCTTAGAACAGTTTGATCTCCAAATGTATGTTAAAGTAGCTTTAACTTACTCAAACTTGTAATAATGTCCAGAGAGCACTGAACACTGATATATTCTGGATTTTACCTATCCCATAGTGTAGGACTTATGTAGTAGTTCAGAAGTCAAAAACTTGATCCTTGTATCTTCCACTACATCCATGTAGCAATTTCTTCCCAATTATGAACCTATTCACTTCAAAGATGATGGGCACATCTCACTTCTCTATTTTGTCTACATCAGCAACAAACCATTTTGATGGCAATTTGTTTATCAGCCTATGCAACTGTCAGATAACTCCTGGCATCTCTCAATACAGTATTTGAGAACTCTGGGTCAGAAAACAGGGTCAAAATAGTTTGCCTCAGCATTCCTTTAGATCATGAACTTATGTCTTCTTGAAGCATTGTATGGTCTGGTTCATAATCTTGTTTCCTAAGTTGGTTTGCTTCTTAAGAGAAAAAGGTATTTTCGGGAAAAAAAAAAAAAAAAAAGAACCAAAAGTACAAAAACATTACCATAATATTAACTAGACCCTTAAAGAAAACTTCACAGATGCTGACAGCTGTGTGAGAATAGTTTGTTCTCCAATACAAGAAAGCTAAACAAATATTATGAAAATAGAAGCTGTGAAACATCAGTGGTGGTTTTCCACCAGATAATTAATTACATGTCTACGTGTTCATGTTGTTTTCTGTGTCCTTTTTCACTATTAACAACTCATACTCAAATAGCATAGAGACTATATATTCACTTCTCTTGTAAGTTCTTGTTTGATCCTCTAATGAAGTAATTAATGTGAGCATGTGATATTACCAGGAAAGCTGGTAAATACAAATCAAAAGGGTTTTTGATGGTGAGCCTGCAGGAATCCACCCTGAGCTCAACATGCTCATGGAGGTTTTATAAGCAATTAAACTCTATCCCTGAAAATCCTACCTTTAAAGCTTTTGGATCACCTGTAGGGTTTTATGGTCGGATGCAATTAATGAAAGTGTAGAAGCTTGTAGGAAGAGCTCAAGCAAGGAAAAAAAACCCATGAAACAAATAAGTTCAAATACACTTAACCTCTTCCCTGCTAGAGTGTTACTTTTCATCTTGTATTGATGCTGTTTTAAACAGATGCTGCATTTGATGCTGTATTTACTGGCAGGATTATGAGGCAGCACAGAAGGTGATTTGTCATTTCCCCTGCTCTTTTTTAGCAAAAGAGACAACCTTTAAGAAATATGACAAATAATACAAAATGGTCTACAATGGAACAAGACTTCATGGGATAGAATCACTGGAATTTTATTTTTTTAACAGTACAATATTCAGACAGTGGTTTTAAGCAGTATAAGACATCAGCCATGCTTCTGTGTGTGTACTGCAACCTAATACATGATAGCCATCACTGTCTTCTTCCAGTTTTGGCTTGCAGCAGTACAGACATCCAGAAGCTTTCTCTGCTCCTTCTTGGGAGACTCTTCAGCAGCAGATTATTGGCCCCCATGTTTTCTCCCCCTAAAAATGTCCAGTGACTTTATTTGCTGGCAATAAGAGGACAAATGAGATGCAGCCTTCTGTTGCCATTGCCTGATACAGTGCATGTTTTCCAAAGTACAATGAGTTTTTTAAACCCCAATAATATCATGGTTGAATCCAGTCCTGATGACCTTTGAACTGGGAGAGGTAGGACACTGGGAAGCTGTCTTTGCCCATTTGCCATTGTATGTCTGGACATGAGGTCAGAGAGGAAGCATGTGGAAAGGCCACAGTGTGCAGGAAAGGAGTGCTTTGCATTTTCACTCACCCCCATGCAGGCACAGAGCTCAAACCACAGGCTGACCTGTTGTCCTTTAAATACAGGTTGTCCTCAATTAAACTGAAAGACACTACAGGTCTAGCTATTCTTTCCCTTACAGCAGAATAACACTGCTGAGTTCAACAGATCAAGTGAGGAAAATCAGATCCAGTTTGTCTACACTGTTATTTGTCCACGGCTATAAACCACAAGTGCCTGCAGGTTGTGTCTGTCAGCATGTAAACATGATTGCAGCTGCTTTTCATCACGGCAATGTGGTTTGTTAAGTATATCACAATTATCATTGAACATTCACCACTGCAAAGATACTGGTGTCGATAAAGGCTTGACAGCAGCAATTATGTTCTTTGACTGTGGAGAGAAACAACAGGGTGGGCAGACTCTTCCGAGATGCTGTTCCTCTTTAGGTGGACCCACAGAAGGTGCTGCAGAAATTTTTGGAGACACGTGTCTTGTCCCAACCACAAGCAAAGCAAGCACATACTTTTCATAGTGCTGCTAGACTGCTACTCCCCTTATTCCTGTGGAACGCGACGCTCTGAGAGCACTGACAAGGATCGCTGTGTTACCGGTAGGAGAATACACCACTGCTGAGCCAGCTGCCTGGAAAAGTTAATGCTGCTCTGTGGTTTCTTCAGGACTCTGGGCCAGCATTTACCTCATCAGATCTATCTTTCCTTTGCTGCCCTATCCCAGCCTCTGCTCTATTCTCAGTGCAATCTATTTTCCATGAGTGACAAGCCTGGGGTTCTCCAAAGATAGTTTAAGGAAAGCAAGATACAAAATTAAATACATGGAGTATATGGGAGGAAAGGGGTGAAAGAAACAAAAAATACACCCACTGCTGACATGAAAAGTCCTGGCCCCAGGGGAAGAGAACAGGCACAGGGGCTGGGAAAGGAGCACAGCAGAACCCAGGAGGAGGCCTGAGGGGGTTGAAGAGGAGAAGATTGCAATTCCAACCGAAGCTGATGAGACTGCAGAGGAACAGGCTGAATAAATTTACAGAATCTACAGAAGCAAAAATAGAGTCCTGTAGCCATCTTTTTCCACAGAGACACTATTATCATCCTTGTTTCACAAGTGGAGAAACAAAATGTTCAAATGATTTGACTTTGGCAGGTTTGGAGCCCAGGTTCCTCTAGCCCTCAGGCACAGACATAACATAAGAGATTTCTGTTATGTGTATTACCTTCTGGTGACTTGGAGAATGTTGATTAAAGCAACTTTAACTGTGCAAGACTCAAAATTCAGATACCAGATGGGGAGAAGGTCTCTTCGGATCAAACTTTGGCTCTGACCTCCACTTTGCTTTCTTTGCTTCCTTTAATATATATATATATATATATATAAACAGTGTTAAAAATGTATGAAAGGAAGCAGGAGAAGGCTAGTCTTGGCTATTTCCCTGTACATATGTAGTTTTTGGCCTAGTGTTATTAGGATCATCCTATGAACCAGTTGAAGGGTCAATAAATCTAGAGCTCACTGGGATTATGTGCACATTACCTCCACTCTGTGCTTTCTGACTGATGCACCCAATAGTTACCATGGCCATCAGCATGTACTTTGCCTTCTGCCATGAAAAAAACCTGGGGCTAGCTCTCAATCTATCAGCCTGACTCTCCTGTTTGGTCAGATGCTCTGTGATGCTTGCACATGACAGCATAAACTTCTCATTTGTAATTCAACACAACCATTTGATGTGGATAATCACTTGACTAACCTTTTCCATTTCTAATTTTTCAGAGTCTGTGGTGGGTGGTGCACAAGCTCTGGTCTCCCTTTCCCCCACATCACAAATGGCAGGGAATAATTTGGTGTAAATAGACAGGTAGTGTCTGTCAGAAATGTGACAAAGAAGAAAAGAGAGATGCTGCATGCAGTCTGAAGCAAACACCATCTCACTGCCTTTTCAGTATATGCTCATGCCTTTGTGCTACTGTAATGGTGCCTTGAAAAAGGAACTTAATTTCATAATAATACATGGCAATAGTTCTTTCCTGACAAGCAACCATGACTGTGGTTAGTAAGTTTCTATTTGAAAACAGAATAGCTAAACAGTCCTTACAGTAATTAAGTCTCAAAGGGTTTTCTCTTCCTACTGCAACTCCGAAAGAGAATAAGCTTCAAAACACTTCTTAAATATTTCAACTGTGTATTAGTAAGGGTATTTCTCAGTAAGGACTGAGGATTCAGAATATAGAGATATCGATTACATCCTATTTTAGCTTTCCACTGGAGGTTTCCAAGGACGTGGCTAACTAGAACTGAATAGACAACCGCATTTGTGCTGAATAGCTAGAAAGGAAAAGAAAACCTTTATGTGGTTTTTAAAAGGTTTTGTGAATTATGGAAAAGATATGTAATGTGTCTGCTGAAAAAAAATGCCATCACAATTATCTATATGTTCTTTATTTCACTCCAAGAATTTTCAACAATAAATGTCTCTCTTGGGACCTTCATAGGTAAAGGCACCATCAGTGTCACGAAATACATTTATAAATGAGCTCACTATTACACAGCTGTTCTAAACACTGCATGTATTACATGTAAATAATTATTTTTCCACCTCTGACAGGTGGGGTTATAAAAAATGCTGAAGATAAATAATATTAGTTTGAGGGTTTATTTGGGTTTTGTCTTTCTTTTTTTTGAGAGAGAGAGAGAGAATCACACTAAGTCATTCCACAGACATCTTTGGGCTTGCACAACATATGGCCCCAAACATCGTCACTTTTCAGAATTACTTCAAGACACAGTAAGAAACAGATGTGGAGTGGCCATTGCCTTGGGAGTTTGGTCTGCAGCATAGACCCGCACCTCACTCCTACTATCCTTCAATTTCTACTGATCATGCATCAGTTCCCTTTACAGCTTCTCTTTTCTTACACATACCTATTCATGTCAGAACTGATTCCCTGGTTATTACACTGGTCTTCAGATATACTTCAAGATCAGAAAAGCATTTACTTTACTTTTGCCTTTCAGTTCACTGCCTGCTTTGGATAAATCTGGGTATGGAAGTATTAAAATACCAAGGGAAAGCCTGCTGTCAAAATGAGTTTGATTCAGTCCTTTGAAGTCATTCATAAACAGTGGTTCTCAATTACTGCTGTTGGGCTTTGGATCCACCCATAGCTTTCTACTCCAACAAGAAGCATAAGTATTAACAAGTTTTCAAAAGATTCATCTGATAGGATTACCAGTTTGATTTACTGAATAATGCTCTCTGAAGATTCAGATAAGCATGTCAACACTTGAAAGCTCTCCCTATCACCTCAGGCCAGGATCAAAGTTCCTCTGCAGTCACGGTGCCCAAAGTTTCACAAGCAGTGGATAAATTCAGCCTTAAAACCAAGCTGCTCTTTGGTCTCTCCCAGCTGAGAAAGGATACACTTTCTTCATTCTAACACCAGAATCATATGCTGCTTTTGAAAGCATATTCTTCATTATTGGAATGATTTGAATTCTGGTGCTATTTTACTGGAACAGTCTTGCATCATTTTGTGCTGCAGAGTTCTTGGACAATGGCTCATTTGTTATTGCCATTTCCTCTTTCTAAACCACCATGTTTCTTCCCAGTACTCAGATAGTTTATATTTGAAAGGTATCATCTTAATGGAATCCTAAATTTTGTGTCCACATTCATGAACAGAAGTGAGAGTTCATGTCACGGAAAGATCACCATGCAGATAGACACACACACACATATATAATATGTGCAGCTAATTTACACACTTAGTTTCTTTTCCCACAATGTTTAGGCCCCCTAGGATATTCGGCTCTAAAAATTTTAATTACCTTTGGAATATTGTCTAGAAGACTAGAGGATTCAGTGGATGATTCTTTAGTATTTGATCCTGAAATCCTACTACCATCTGAGGAATATTTTGAGTTTTTTGGTCAAAATCTGCACACCTTCACTCATGGCTCAGTCTGCTAAACTCAAGTAATGTGCCCTAGAATGATGCATTCTTTATCACGTCCCCTTTTAAAACTAAACCCTAGGAAATGCTGCATTGAGTCTGCATGACGTGGGAATATATGAACTGAGAATATTTAGCAATGGCACAGGATTCCCATATTTTAACCAAAGGGCTTTGCTGAGCTGATGCAATCAAGGTACTTCTTCCAGCTCTAACTGAACACTGTACTTCGACTTTGCTAGTTTATCTTCCTTCTTTGGGAAATCCTTTTCTCTGAGAATGAGCAGAGTAACCAGAGCCATTGATGGAGCAGAGCAAGAAGACAGGATCCCTGGGCAGTCCTCTGAGCAATACCAAATGTATACATACTGTACATTCCCTCAGTCAGTAGCTGCCATCACCTAGGAATCTGAATACATCATAGAATCATAGAGTCGTTTAGGTTGGAAAGGACATATAAGATCATCAAGACCAGCTGTTAATCTAACACTGCCAAGTCCACCACTAAACCATGTCCCTAAGCTCCACATCTACTTGTCTTTTAAACACCTCCAGGGATGGTGACTTAACCACTTCCCTGGGCAGCCTGCTCCAGTACTTGACAACCCTCTTGTCCTATCGCTCATTACTTGGGAGAAGAGACCGACACTCACCTTGCTAAAACCTCCCTTCAGGTAGTTGTAGAGAACAACAAGGTCTCCCCTCAGCCTCCTTTTCTCCAAGCTAAACAACCCCAATTCTCTCAGCTGTTCCTCATAAGACTTGGGCACTAGACCCTTCACCAGCTTCATTGTCCTTATTTGGACACGCTCCAACACCTCAATATCTTTCTTGCAGTGAGGGACCCAAAACTGAACACAGTATTCAAGGTGCACACAGTATTGAAGGCATCAGAATGCAAAATAAGATTACAGTTTGATTGAAAAGATTACTTAGATGTCCTGCATTTCCTGATTCTCTCTGGAAAGAGAAAAAATATCCTAAAAAAATGTGACAGGCTGGGACAGACTTCTGCTTTTGTACTTGGGAGGTTGGCCTTTATGTATGTATGTATACATGGATCAAGGCAAGACTCCAGTCTCTGCACAGACAAACACACAGCCACAGACACACAAGGGCTATTCAGCTCTTCAAGGAGATCTGCTCTTCAAATAGCCACTCCCATCCTCTCCAGAAGAAAGGTGGGAACTGGATGGGAGCACCCTACAGGCTGGAATCAACCAAGGGCTACTAGGTCAAATATTATCTAGTGGCTATCATCTAGTTTTAAAATTTTGCTTTAGTGTCAGGGATGAAAAATTATGCCTATAAATCTCATATAATACCTTAAAATAGGGAGCACAAATTATTAGACATCATAGATTCACATAAAAACCAGATAATTTTTGAATGCTACTATGAGATTCATCAGGTTATAAAAATGAGCATGAGTTTCCAAAACATTTTCATTTTAAATGGCAGAAGGCTTTGATCAGTCTACTGTTTTGATTAATAACTGAAGAGTTTCCACAAAAGAAAAAAAAATTCTCTGATCGAGTTGCACTGCAGTCTTGCCTTTTGATAAGCCAGGAAAAATGGGCACAACTTCGCATAATTAGCAACAGTATCTTAGAAATTAGTAACTACAGAGGAACAATTAAGTTGTGTTTGGCTGGAGCCATCTCTTCACCACCTTCCTGTAATTATTCTTATATCCCCATCACTCAGTGAATACAATGAGAAAAGGATGTATTTTTCATGTCTCTGAGCAATCATGGGTCCCTTGGTAGATCACAAGTTAATTTCAGCATCACAGATGTCACATTTTTTCCCACAATATAAACATTTTTTGATATGAAATATTCTTCTTAGTATTCTCAGTATTTCTTTCTTTGGACACAATAAGAGACATTGTACAATCAGCAACATCAAACTGGGATTCTTTCTCCTCCACCCTCGGTAACATTGCTAATTTGTTTGTTGAGTTATTCCTTTGCTTGAAATTTCTTCAGAAAATCTTTACTTGTTCTTTTGATAGCACAGAAAACATATGTCATCCAACCCAATCTGTTGCCTCAAACACATAGTTGTCAGCTAATAACACTGAGGAGTGATACATCAAAGGAGCAGAATTTACACCCATGCCTTGTCTTGATTAGAGTGTTCAAGTTTAATTCAACACGCTACTATTTAGTCCTGGCTGTTCTTCTTCATCAGTAACAAAACCTGCTTAGAAGCTGTTGATACTGAACACAGGGACTCAATTAAATCTGTAATGAAATTTACTTATTTGCAGTTTCAACCCTGATGTGGTCTCTGATTCATTCACCAAAAGGTTTCCATCTACCGAAGGAGACTTCTTCATTTGTGGTGAAACCCTGAAGTGCAGAACTGAACATGCGTTCGGCCAGTTACTGGTGTACATCGTAAAGTGAACAAAGTAGGCACTGAACTCCCTTTTCATGGAGAGCCTCACTTTACATTTTCAGGAACTCAAACAATGGCTACGCTAGCTGTAAATCTGTGACCTATTCTGGTCAGTCTTGAGTCATGAGTTAGGATAAAAACATTTGTTAAATACTACTATATGTATAATATTTATATTAAATATGTATATACATACAGAATGTATAATATGTCTATGTAATGCAGATATTATCACCATCACAGTTCATTTGGTTATCCTCTCACCTTTGAGGCAGATTGTGGTTCCAATGTAGTTGGCTGAGACACAGTTAATTTTTAACATAGTAGCTTGAATGGTGCTGGTTTGAATCTGTGATGAAAACATCATTGATAACACGGGGATGTTTTAGCTACTGCTGAGCAGTGCTTACACAGCATCAAGACCTTTTCTGTTTCTCACACTGCCCTGACAACAAGTAGGCTGGGGGGAGCAAGAAGTTGGGAGGGGACATAGCTGAAACAGCTGACCCCAACTGACCAAAGGTATCTTTCATACTATATGGCATAGCGCTCAGCAATAAAAAATGGAGGGGAAGTTTGTCAGGCTGCCACTGCTTGAGATTGGCTGGGCATTGGTTGGCTGGTGGTGAGCAACTGTGGTTTTGGATTTGTTTGCATAATTTGTTTTTCTTTGTGTTTTCTAGGAGGTGGGAGTTTTTGTTTGGTTTTACTTATTAAACTGTCTTTATCTCAACCCATGATTTTTCTCACTTTTATCCATCCAGTTCTGTACCCACCCCATTGAGAGCGCAGCTGTGTGGTGCTGAGCTGCTGACCAGAGTTAACCTACAACAACTGCTCATACAGCAAATAAATAGTTTTTGTCGTTGCAGTTTCTGTTGCTTCTTTCCATGAACCAGACTTTCACTGTACTCATAAACACCTTAAAAATGGGAAGTCAGATTTCATATTGCTCTTTAAGGAGAGAGGAAACAAAGGAAATAGATAAAAGAGAGAACACAAGGAGGCAAAACTGGTTGATGTTAATATTATTGGAAGTGGTGCTGGCAAACACACTCTGTTTGTGGAGGCAGATACTTAACTGAGGCAGCAGAAGCCTTGCTGTTTGAAGGTGCAGGGCTGATGCAAATGTCAACAGTCTTTCTAGAATGTCCTGGACTCAGCACACACAGTGTTCAGACTAAAGTTTATATGTGATTAAAGACAACTGTACATATTTCATTGAAATAGTGACTGGAGACAGTGAGAGCTGAAGTGAAATATGGTACATATCGATTTCTCACTAGTTTCACTTCAGGTTTCAGAAGAAAAGAAGAGGTAACATTTATCCAGAGACTTGAGGAATGGAAAGTATGGATTAGGGCAAAAGTCATAAATATATCTCTCTGGGAGAGTCTTTACCAGAAAGAAATCTGAAGAGGAGCAAAACCATGTTACAGGAACAAGTAATGAGGATAATGTATTTCAGGTTACACAGACCCTTACCTCCTGAAAGGGTAGTGGCAGGCCTCATGTTGTATCAGCTACTGGAGGCTGTGATACCTACAACTGGAGAATGCAAAGAAGGTGGCAAAATGAGCTGCATCAGGAGGCAGCACGCGAGGAGGTGGCAAGAAATTGAATTCAGCGCCAGCAGCAAGCTCCAGCAGGGAGGCAGGGCATTCCACTTCTAACAATGTCTTGCTGGTAATTGCAACGAGCCAATCCCACTGCTGCCTCGGATGCAGCTAGGACATCACTGGCCTGCATTGCACATCATTAAAAAGGGAAAACTCTGGTGCACAGTTTATGATTATTTGCACCCAAGAGGGTGCATCCCAGATAATTGCCCATAACCTTGAGGATATGCAAGAGACATACGAAGTTTGATGAAGTTGCTTAATGAATGCACATCTGAAGGCTAGAAAATAATTTATTTTTTTTCTTTTTTACCCCTTAGATTTCTGGTACTGCAGAGTGCTATTACACTGCGATAGCTTATGTGGCCCGGCCTGCCTGGAGACCATGTGACTGTCTTTAGCTCTGTGCTAGTTTAGCAAACGGCCAGGGCAAGCCACAAACCAGACAGAGTTTTGTTTCTATCACTCCCCCCCCCCTGAAAATAGAAGGGGAGTAAAGAAGGAAGGCTCAACGGTTGGAAATTATAACAAATTTAATGGCACGGGGAGAAAGAGTAACAGGTGGGAAAAAAGGGAAAATGCATATATACAAATATATACAACCCGAGCTCCAATGACTGGCGATACAGGCTCCTGAAAGGTCCTTCACTGAAAAGCCGATGGGGGTAAAAGGGAGTCCAAACCCCAGCACCCGATGCAGTCAGAATGCTGCAGACCACGTGGCGAGCTGGTAACAAAAACTGGGCCTTCTCTGTGCTGGCTCCATGTGGCAACCGGCAGGGAAAGGAGCGTGACAGCAGAGAGCCAAAGAAAGAAGCCGAAGGAGACGAAGAGGGGAAGAGAGCGAGAAGTCCCCTGTCCTCCTGGCTTTATAGAGTTTGGCAGGAAATGGGGGGAATACTGATACCTGATACCCCAGACCCCTTTTCAAAACAGGGTCCTAAACTCCACCCCTTATTCATTGGATCCTGGCAGCAAAAGCCAATAAGAATTTTGCCTGCCCCTTTCAAACTATAACAAGCTCACAACCAAAAACAAGAGCACATGTCCTCTTTGCAAATTAATTGAGCAATTGTAAAAGACCAACCAATACAACAAATTTTACTAAGAACATCTAATAGAATGACTGTTTCTTTTGAATTTTTCAAACTGATCCATCACACATTTATGTATTTTTGTCCCTTAACTCCTGAGAGAAACATCCTTCCTTCCTGTGCTTCTGTGTTTTGCAGAACATCCAACAGAGGCTAAAAAAATAAAAATAGGAAAAGAAGTTTCCAGTTCAGGTTGGAAGCTACGATGAGAGAACTGGTGAATTTAATTATTTCTGCATTATTTCTGTAGTCCCTCAGCCTCTGAAGAAGCATGCTTTGGCTGGCACAAAGTGTAAACTAGTTAGAAGTTGTTTTTCCCATTATCACAACTATCTTCCTTGCTTTCCTGAATAGGGTGTTGCATTCTGGGGCCGGGGACAGTTTTTCCAGCTATTTTTATTCTGGGTGGAAAAAAGCCCTCTGTTTGCTTGCCTTTGTCACTGCTATTTTATATGGTTGTATTGAATGCTTTTTCCAGTAGTTCGGGATGGCAGTCTGTGGGGTGTCAGTAACAGATTGTCCTTACTGGCCTGTGAACTTTTAACCTTTCATCTGCAAGCCAAATACAAAACACAAGAAGACTAAGCTAGAAATTCTGTTGGTCTCCAGCATGGGAATGTCCATCTTGTTATAGGCAGCTTACAAACCCACATTTGTTTATATGTTTATACTTGCCTTGTTCTTTTTCTTTCCCATTTTCTTTCACATTCTGTTAAAAAAGGAAGCTACAACATCCATTCAACCCACATGTGCTTCCTGGTCAAGGCTCTCAGCTTTCATGTCTCCTACCCCTGACACAAAAGACAAGATTTCAATAGCTGCCTCATGGCATCATAGGTGCCTTAGAAAGCCCATCTGACACCACCCCAGCACCACATCAAGAGGCATATTTCTGCAGGTCCTACGTCAGAATAATAGAATCATAGAATGGTTTGGGTTGGAAGCAACCTTAGAGATCATCCAGTTCCAACCGCCCTGCCATGGGCAGGGACACCTTCCAGTAGACCAGGATGCTCAAAGTCCCATCCAACCTGGCCCTGAACACTGCCAGAGAGAGGCATCCACAACTTCTCTGGGCAACCTGTGCCATTGTCTCACCACTCTCACAGGAAAAAAATTCCTAATATCCAATCTAAATCTACCTTCCTTTAGTTCGAAACTGTTTCCCCTTGTCCTATCACTCCATGCCCTTCTAAGAAGCTCCTCTCCAGCTTTCCTGTAGACCCCCTTCAGGTACTGGAAGGTGCTCTAAGGTCTCCCCGGAGCATTCTCTTCCTCAGGCTGAACAACCCCAACTCTCTCAGCCTCTCTTCACCGGACAGATGCTCCAGCCCTCTGATCATCTTAGTGGCCCTCCTTTGGACTCACTCCAACACCTCCATGTCCTTCTTACGTTGGGGACTTCAGAACTGGACACAGGACTCCAGGTGGAGTCTCACAAGAGCAGAGTAGAGGGGCGAAATCACCTCCGTCAACCTGCTGGTCACATTTCTTTTGATGCAGCCTAGGATAC
>VZRW01011135.1:0-54269 GCA_013398125.1 Aegotheles bennettii
CTTGAATCCAAGGAATGAACTAACTAGAAGCATGACCCAGTAATACTGGAACAACTTTCCAGAACAACTAACAGAATGGACTGTTAGTAACTGGCACTCACGTAAGGTACCAAAACACTGTCAAGATCAGAGGTTTTTGAGCTATACATGACCCTCACTGTTATGTCCTACCAGTCATAGGCTGTGCACATTGCTGAGATGGGCACAACCTTTAATGAGAAAAAATGGGTAATCACAGCAAAAACCACTTAATCTCCTATCTATGGATTCCTTGAGCATTTCCCTCTATTTTACATATATAATAATGGGAAGACTTGATCCATAGATCATTTGTAATTTCTTAATATAATATTTGCTATGAAAACATGATTTTTTAGTTACTTGAAGTTTGGCATTTTTGAGATCACGACACTTCATTTGCTGAGGAAGAGCTTCTCGTATGTGTGTTATCATAGGTAGTACCCCACACTGTATATAATTTCTAGTAAGTGTTTGGGGACGTTTCTGGATCCTCCTAAAAGCAAAAAGTGACTTAGAGAATAAGGAAGAGTTTCTAAGGGCACAGCTATGAACCAGACATTATTAATAACCCAGAAAATTGCACAAATTTTACTAAAAATTTGTACATATTTTTCACTAACCTCATAGGCTCTTTCTTGTCTACAACACACAATTCCTTCCTCTTTTATTCTTTATTTTAAAAGCCGCTGTTATTTCTTCATTTCAGTCAACGTGAGTCTAACTGGGTAAAAAACCCAAAAGATTCTTCCCTCTCCCCCACTGAAACCCCCAAACTTTGCCATTAATTGAAGAAAAGGCTAAAATGAAAAACTCGTACAAAGGAGAAAAACTTTGTGGTAGAGAAGGAAATTCTTTTCTCCTTGGTAAAATGGAACATTGGTATTTTTCTTAGGAGAAACAAGGGCTGACTGGAGAAGGATTGCAATCCTAATAAAACATACATTCTTGTCTTCCCTGGAGGATAAATGTCCCAGGTGGAGAGATGTGAAAAAGAATTTTTCCCTTAACAAATAAATCTATTGTTAAGGTACATGGTCACCTGTCTCCATACATTTCAAGAAAGATTGGCCTCTCAAAAGAAATTCTTGTTTTTAACTTATGAGATTTCTCTGTCACTTAAAGAAAGTAGTTAAAAGTAAGTAAAGTGGTTAAAGTAAGTATTATCAGAAGTAAGGAGTAAGTGGTTAAAATAAGTATTATCAAATCAGTAACTCCTAGTTTTCACTTAATGTAAATCCTTTTGCATTACATTACATCAAACTTTAAATGCAGCACAATACTGTTTTAGTAAGTAGACCATGGTAATAATATTCAGAATGTTAACTAAAAAGTAGAAAATAAATCCATTGCAAAACTGAAGGTTTTCTTAATTACTTTTCCTCCAGGGGCAGTCGTGGAATGGTCATGAGTTGAAATAATATGAATTTTCTCTCCCTTTCCTAATAACAAACCCTTGCTCATACCTTACAAACCCTTCAGTTAATTATCTTTGAGAAAACCTCGATTAAGGCTTCTATTTATTTTTCTTGATACTTTGACTTAGTCAAAGAAGTGCATGTTGGCTAAATAATACATAAATGAAACCTCTTTTATCAGAAACCAAAACCCACAGATGATATATGCACACTTCATTAACATTTTTAGTCTTGGTTTCTTCTGACTGAGATAAACAGTGTAACAAATTGCAGAACAAAGATAAAGAAATAAAAAATCCCACTTACCTTCACTAGCCAGTAATTATACATGAAATCCTTTCAAGTGTAATGAGAAATGAGGTGAAGTGAGAAATATTTTGTTATGGTTGGAGCTTAAATAAACAAAACAAAACAAACAAAAAAAGGAGCAATGGCATATTAAGAATCTTTCCTCATTTTTCACAGCCTAATGACAACATTTAAATGACAGAACTAGGTGAACTCCAATGCTGTAACAAGTTTTGAAAGCTTGAACAGAGTTGAGATTGCAAGATTAGGTTATTTCTGAAGCAGTGTCCTGACAAGGAAACATTTTGAACTCAATTTATTTCTCACCTAGAACAGACTTTTAAAATGATACCAATTTAATATGACTCTCTGGTCTCTACAAAGCCTTATTCTCAGAGAAACCATAACTGCCCACAAACTTGAAAGGATTGAAAACTGAAATTACACTGAATAAATGAACAAAAATATCCTGTTATAATTGTGTGGTAGGCTAAGAACAATAGTTCTGAATTGTTTTTATAGACCAGGCCTTGCAGCAATTAATGTCACAGCATCGTAACAGCCAAGTCATAAGGCTCAGAGGGAGTCTGAGCTGGGAAAGGCATTTTCACTTTAAAGCAGAACTGATTTCACTCTCTCACCAAAACGGTCTAATGTGACAATGCCCACAAACACCACAAAGTGTGGGGCTGAGTGATCTGGCCAGGGTTAATTGCAGTTGCACAGAGGATATGTGGTGATGAATATAGTCATCATCCCATCTCTTACCTTCTCCTTAAACTGGCAACCATATACAGGCCTTTGGATCTGCCTTCTTGTATGATTTAGAACCTCACAGTGACTCTGATCTGTCCTTTGTTTTAATCCGAGGTTTCATGTCTCTCACTTTAGACTGCTCTTTCTGGTGCTTCCACATCCAGACTCCCCCATTCATTCTTCATTCATATGAACCTTAATGTTTCTGCTACAAATGTCTATGCAAGGGCACAGACACTAGTCATTTACATCAAAAAATAACAGGAAATATATACCATTAATTATTAGTGTTTAGCAATAAAGAAGAAACCAGACTTTGACAGATTTTCATGCTACCTAACTTCAGACATTTGATATGTTCCGTTAGTCTCCTGAGTTTCCTTATACAAGGAAATTAAAAAGATGCACAATTAGATCACCTAATTCTGGATTTTATGCATTATATGTTTGAATTGTATGTACGTGTATTCATAAATAAAGATATTTCTATTTATACACCAGTCCTGGTTTCACTGGGATAGAATTAATTGATCAGCCTGCAGCACCTGATTCTGTGGGAACAAAATTGAGAAGACACTTTGTTCTAGTTTGTGGCCAGCCATGGTACATGTGTTTCCATAGTGATCAAGGCCTACAGCAGTTTCCAGTCAGCCAGGTGCTAAAACTCAGAGGAGCTAAAGCCAGGCCAGCTGACCCAAGCTGGCCAACAGAAGTATTCCATACTGTAAAGGTCACCTACTCTACAAATTGGGCAGTTTTCTGGGGATGGAGCTCTTCCCTCAATGGCTGCCATCCCTGGAGGGTCTCACCTCTCCTGCTCCCAACTCTCCTGTTGCTGTGACCATCACGATCTCACTGGAGCTGTGGTGCTTGCAGAGTTTGACATCTGGCAACCAATTCTGGCACCGTGCAGCTCTCCAACACTATATGATCTGTGTATAACTTTGTATAGTTTATATTAGTATTATTCTTAGCTTTTTATTAGTATTTTATTAAATCTCTTTCCATTTCTACCCATCGGTCTCCTTTTATTTTAGGATTCCGGTTCTTGGGTTGGGGGTCATTGAGTGATAGCAGAGCTGACTAAATGAAGAATATACACATCAAAAAAATATAATCAAGCTATGATGCAGTCTTTCTAGGAGAGAACATAAACTCTGACATATTGCATTAAAATTGAACTAATTATATTTGTGTATGTATATGCATATGTGTGTGTATATATATATATATGATAGTTAATTTGGACATGGTACAGCTGCAACATTGCAGCTAGTGGAGATATAACTAGCAACAGCAATCCTTCCTGCAAATAAATAACCACTCTTTTATATTCTGTTTTGTTAACTGTGGGATGCTATGTAGACAAGGGGCAAAAGCAATGTAAAACGAAATGCCAAAGCAGCATCTCCTCGGATAAAAAATGTCGTGGAGGTGACCAAGCAGTAATAAAAGCAAAAGAAATATCAGAAACTTCATTCAAGGGTGCTGATTCAAGAGAATTTTGTGATTCAGGTCACAGCTGTTAGAAGTGATTCAATTGTTTGTTGTATATGTGTGAATTCGAAGGCAGTATCATACTCAGCAGGTCAGCTCTCTCAAGATGTATGTCCCTGTAATTGTAGATTTGTCCAGTTTCATGGCTTCTTTAAGAGCTTTCTCAGTCCCTGTTCTCCAGTGCTCCCCTGCAGTGGCTGATCTCCACTGGGGGAAGGCAGTTCCTAGCCGTAGAGTTTGGACTGGTAGTCTTGAGTACTACAAACACCACCTCTGAGAAGATCAAATTTAACTTATTTTGCTTTCACTTGCCTTCCCCCAGGTATTACTAAAAGTGCCTCAAATTTCTCCCTAAAATTTCCCAGAGATCTCAGTGCTATTGGCAGACAATCCCTGCATTTCAGGAGCATTCCTGGACCCAGTTCTCATCATCTTCCCCCAGGGTGCTCAGGTGGAGAAAGCAGATATGTGCAGATGCAGGTAAAAATCACTCTGTAAGGCTCCCTGGCACCCAGGAAGAGAGTGTGAAAACTCAAGACTCCACAGTCAGGCTTGGTTTTGTCATCCCTTAATTTCTGGCATGGTCTTTGACAATAATCTTTTAAGATAGCTTTTCATTGGTTTGTTTGGTTGTTCCTCTCCAGATGTGTAGTTGAATTCAGAGCAGGGTGCTTAAGTAATGATCCTTTCTGAACTTGTCCCATTAGAAATTTCGGAGGTAACACAGATGGAGATTTGACATTAGGAAGCATTTCTTTACCAAGAGGGTGGTCAAACCCTGGAACAGGCTTCCTAGGGAGATGGTCAATACTCCAAGCCTGTCAGTGTTTAAGAGGCATTTGGCCAATGCCATTAACAACATGCTTTAACTTTTGGTCAGCCCTGAAGTGGTCAGGCAGTTGGACTAAATGATCGTTGTAGGATCCTTACAACTAAATTAAACATCTCTTCTCTTCTCTTCTCTTCTCTTCTCTTCTCTTCTCTTCTCTTCTCGAATCTCCTCTCCCCTCTCCTTGAATCTCCTCTTCTCTCTTCTCTCCTCTCTCCTCTCTTCTCTCTCCTCCCTTCTTTCCTCTCTTCTCTCCTCTCCTCTCTTCTCCTCTCTTCTCATCTCATCTGTTCTCTCCTCTCCTCTCTTCCTTCTCTCTTGCTGTTGTGTATGTTGTAGTGATGTTGTCTGTACTGTAGTCAGTCACAGACAGTCCCCAACTTCTGGAGGCTTTGCCTTTGCAAGTTTGTGACACAATCTGAGTGTCAACTCTGAAATTCAAGACGCTGCAACTGAATGTATTTTGATTTAGGATTTTTTGAAACATAGAGGTATGAAACAGTTTACACTTAGAGCCTACTGAGAGAAAGTAGATCAAACTATAAATTTTGTTACTTCTTCCTAGTAAACCTGAGAAGACAGCATGAGAGAAATTTGATCAGCACTTGTGTACTGATCAAATAGCAGCAGCAGTGAAGTTAGTCACCCATGAATTAGCTGTCCAAACATATCAATATCCCACAAAATAAACACCATGTTTCAATTCCCAGTTTCTTCAGTACAGTAGAATGGATAGAGGCACAGAAGTGATAATGAAAAATGATTTGTAAACAATGGTAGAGTGTTGTGTGAAATACATTAACTCAGAAGTCCCAGCAACTGATATTTGTCAAAGCATTGCAAAATATCCTGGGACTTTTAATATTCCTGGAGTTGCACAAAACAATTTTTAAAATGTTGGAGTTTCATAACTTAAATCAACATTGAAGAAGAAGATTCTGTTTTCAGCATGAAATCAACAAAGTAGAGACTAATTGAAAGCTGTACAATTGTATTATAAAAAAGTCTTGAGATTATCAATAGTTTTCTGTAGGACAAATATTGATTTAGTAGGAAGATAAATATGCACCCATTTCAACTCTGGAGAGTTAATTCATGCTGGAAATTACTACATTGATCATGTCCTGAGATTTTCTACCCATTTTCTCCTTTCTACAAATACCTGCTGTAGGCATTCCTGAATTTTCAAGAAAGGAAATGCTTTTTCTATAGCAATTCAATATTTTCTAGTGGTACTTACCTTGCAAAGTTCAAAGCAGCCTCCAGGACATCTGGAAACATAAGGTTACAGGGTCATGTGTCTGTACAGCTATATATGTAAAGTCATATGTTCATATGTGCACTCATGTGTTAGTACACATAATTTTTGAGAATGGAATTGCAATAGAGCTGTAAACCAATAAATGAAAAAAATAGCTTTTGGTATATTTAATAAAAGCTGTTATGAAAACAAAACATGATTGATTTTTCCTTCAGATCTTCGCTTGCAATAGGCTAGGAATAAAGTATATGACCCAACACAGTCCCCATCATAATGTTGATGGGTAATTAGCTAACCCCATAGCTGCAGATGTCCCTGAAAGTGCTGATTAGGTGTTTGGTCCACAAAAAAATTAATTACACCTAAAACAGCTTCATGAAACATCAAGTCATCAGTAGAAACCATGACTACAGAATGAAAGAGCATGAAAGGAAGAGATGGAGAGTGACACTTGATAAGGAAATGTCCAAATTTTTCTACAGCATTTCTCATCTAGATTTTTACTTCATTAAGCAACACTTTATGTAATAGACCAGTAACCTCATTTGAAGCAGGATTTGGGGTTGCGGGAAGGGGAGACACCAGGATAAAGACAACATTTAATCTTTAGTTGTCTGAAAATATGACTATGACTTGATAAACAAAGAAATTTAACATTAACCTAGTCCAGGTAATCACATAAATACAGAATTTCTCAATAAGTTAACTCAGGAAATAAAACGATATTTTAAAAATAAAAAAATTGGTAATTGAAAATATTTCAATACGTGTTTAGTATGAAACAGCAATTAGACACTGTACACATATTTACATGAAAAATAGGAGTTGGTTTTAAACATTTGGGATTGAAAAAGACTTTGAGATTTATAACAAAAATAAATTTTCATTTTTTGATAATCATTATTTTTTACTACATTCCTTCAATGAATTGTTGTCTTCAGTACCTCACTCTCATTGCATTTATAAGGAATGGATTAGAAGAGGAAACAGCTTCCCTAGTGTATCTAGTGTATCTCCAGCTGAAGTTTGAAAGTGAGAATCTCAGAGCAATTCTGAAGATATACATTCAATATGCCCTGAAGTGTATTTTTTAGCTACATTTAAATCATTGATTTATTTTCTTGATAGAGTTCGCTAGCCTTAGAATTACCGTGTCATTAAAGAAGGGGACATGTTAGATGAGATGGATCATGTCTAACATGGAAAAAGTGGAAAAAAAAATAAGCTGTTGATAGGATCTAACTGGCTTGAAAACTGTGCAGTTTTCTTACAGCAACCATTTTTATTAGTCATATCAATGTGGTTATGCTTGTGGTTATTTCCATTTGATTTATGTTTCAACCGCTGGTGGGGATCAGTTAAGTTTATAACCATATAATAAGAGACATCCATTGTCTCCAAGCTAAACAGACAAGGAAAATGATGGAAGGAAATTTTATTACATGAATTTCACTGGTAGGAAGGAAATGCACATGGAGAAGAAGTGCATTTTATCAAAGCTGTAGGGAATGTCTGCAGAAAAACTAAGAAATGGACAGAGAATACTGAAGTAGCTTTAATCACAAGATCAGGCTTCCTTTCTAGGACTGTCCTTTCAGCATTATGTGTATTCTTTGAGAAAGAATACTATGGAAGTTTTCAGGGTGTTACAAGGTACTCCAGAACACTCTTACTGAAATTTATAACAGGTATGGTGCTAAATATTTTTCATATTAAAAATGCAATTTCCCAGGAAATTAATTTAGAAAATGGGAGTAAGAAAACAACAATGGTGGTGTATTCATAATCCTATTAGTCTGTAAAAACAGTGATTTCAAACTGCCAGAGGGGAGATTTAGATTGGATATGAGGAAGAAATTCTTTTCTGTGAGGGTGGCGAGACACTGGCCCAGGTTGCCTAGAGGTGTTATGGCTGCCCCTCCGTGGCAGTGTTCAAGGCCAAGCTGCATGGGGCTTGAAGCAACCAGATCTAGTGGGAGGGGTCTCTGCCCATGGTAGGCAGTGGGACTGTAGGAGCTTTAAGGTCCTTAAAGCCATTTTATTATTCTACAAGCCATTTTATTATTCTACAGCTTCTCTGGGCAACTTGGGCCAGTGTCCCACCACCCTCACAGGAAAGAATTTTTTCCTAATATCTAATCTAAATCTATCCTTCACTTCAATACCTCAAAGCACTTCATAAACCATGAAGTAATTATACAGTAGATGTCAATAAAAGGTGTTAGACAGGTTGAACAGGGGCGTTAAGCATTTTCCCTGAAGTAGGTCTCTTCTTTAAGATTGCAGTAGAAGATGCAACCTGGTCTAGTGGTAGGCGTTCCTGCCCATGGATGGGGTTTGGACCCAGGTGATCTTTAAGGTCCCTTCCAATCCAAACCATTCTATGATTCTGTGATTTTATGATTCTATGTAAGATGCCAGTCCTACATTCAAAAACATATTTATATTTGGGGAAAAAAAACCCACTCAAAACCAAAACACTGAAGAAAATACTTGAAAGTATTCTTGATTCCCTTTTCTGTCTTCAGCTAAAGTAAAAAAACTTGTTCTTAACTTTCAGCTTTAAATCAAGGAAAACATCAGCAAGAATCCTCAATGTTTCAAGGTATGTCATGATGTCCAGTACCTTTGGGCAAATCTGGTGTGGAAAGATGAAAATTTTTTATCATAATTGCAGCTAATTTTGATGTGAAAAATAAGAAAAAATCCTCACACATATCTTTTGTTCTTTTTTTTTTTTTTATGCTGACTCTATAATTTACATTTTAAGTGCTCATTAAGGTGAAAAATGTCAGTACTGTAGAAAGAGCAAATAAATTACCTTTGTGTCTTTTTTCCCTCTTTCTTATTGCAAATTCAGAGACCACAAAAAAAAAAAAAAAGTATTCTCAATTAATACAGGAATGAATTTATAATATGTCAAACCACATGCTGGTCAAACACCATTACAGTTCATTTTAATTAGGTCTTTGTCACTGCCTGCAGACAAGAGTATCTGTAGTAGACTTTAAAATAATATCGCTACTATTATATAGTTACTACTATTTAAAATCAATTATATTTTATGGAATGTTATTGCTCACAATTTTATTGCTTATACTGGAAGATCATAAGACTCAGTTATCCAGATGCTTTGCAGAAGTGTGTTCAGTGTGTCCATCTCTCTAGGCTTCCACTTCCAACCTTCATAAAGAACATTCATAGTTTCCAAAAGCCCTTTCAGAGGGTTTAGAGGACTGTCTTTATTCACTATGACTGGATAGAAATCCAAATTTCTGTTCCCTATTAACATTTGAAAACCTATTATCATGAATCAAGATGGGAAACTATAGGTATTTTAGGCTTGAGACTCTGAAGCCTTGTGATATCTTGCTTCAGAATCCTACTTCTTTTTCCCACAAAACAAACAAACAAACAAACAAACTTCCAAAAGGTTTTTATCAACCGTGCTTCAAGGATCAGGCTGAAACCTTACTAATCAAACACCTGAACCATGAAGTGTCTGCACACATCATAGGCACAATAATTTAATTATTTCATTTAATAAAGCTATGTTGTTTTATACTTAATTATACATCAACATTACTCTCACTAAATGACTTCCCACTTAGTAAACCTTGTAATGCAGCCTATTATTTGGAATGATATTTTTTGTTTGATAGACAGGTAAAGTTATAGGTATTATAATTTTGAATAATTCCTTTCTGTACAGGAACCCAGGACATTATTCTGTATATAACTTTCAGCATACATTTTCTGCTGTCCTAGACCTTTAGGTTCAAGATTAAGCTTCTTATGTAATTTTGTACAAGTCTGAAAATTTAGTTGTGAGATATTTCAAGGAAAGAAATCACGTTTAATTCAATTATTTTCCCTATTATTTATTCTCACAGGTTCCCAAATATACACATCTTTGGATAACTTCATTTATGAATGTCATGTTTGAATACAATATTGTAAATTGACTCAGTAAATTCATATTTGATTTAACTTGCTGAGGTGTTTTTACGTTTTTCCTGTACTTTGAAACTGTGAAGTTCAGTTATTCAGAATGCATGTAGATTTTCACCCAGCTGACTGTATTTTCTACAAATGATTATTTTCTGTAACAAAATGGAGTTTTATAGGAATGTATGTATAATTATTTTAGAGAGTTTATGGAGAGGAAACTGATCAAAAATTAATTTCAATGAACCTTAACTCTTATTTAGATTTTTTTCTTCATTTTCACACAATCTCTTTTATAATTTCTAATGGATATAACCCTATTGCATGGTAGAATAGGAAAGATCTGTCATCACTGTTAATCACTGTGAATATTTCACAGTCAATATAACGTGCAAGAAAGAAATGGTTGGTAATTATGGCTTTGGACTGGGAACATGGCAATTGGTTTGGGTCCAGTTCCTGACTGAGGTAGTGTTTCCTAGTGGCCCTGAGTAAATTGCTTTTATAATATATAAATATATGATGATGTAGCAATAAAAAATTCCCAGTGTGCTAACAAAGCAATTCATAAATATGTGACACAAAAATGGTGTATTTCTGCCTCTCTCTTTGTTTATCTCTAAAAAGTGGTAAGTTACTATTCATTAAACATGGAATAAAAATATTCAGTATGAATCCTATATTTTTTTGGCATGTCTTCCTGAAAACCTTCTCTAAAATATCCCAAAAGGATATTTCAAAATGAAATTAAGATTTTCTCGAACATTTCTCTTAACTGCTTTTTATTAAAGGATTAAAAAAAAGTTCAACCAGCTCTATTTAAATAGCAAGAATAAGTGGAGAGAGCAAACGCATTATAGTAAACCACTGTGAAGCTTCTGAGTGAACAAAGCTGTAAAAGTTAAAGATTATCATAATGTTTGTTTTTATCTTTTTCAGCAGTGATGAATTCTCAAGTCAGATTCTGCTGCGTATGTGTGAAGTTAACAATGACATTAATGGTTCATGTCACTTTGCTTGATACGGGACTCTGTTTTACTCCAAATCAAAAAAAATAGCACAGTTTAATCCTTCAGATTTAAATGCTTTTGGGAGGAGGGAAAATGGAATTGTTTATCTAACACTGATGTTTATCAGTATTAATAATATGATGGTAGATAAACAGAGGAAAATGTGGTCATTTATCTATCAACATTTGCACCATTATCACTACATGGATATTTTAGGCAAAATACAGCAAAAGAGCAATTCATACCCGTTGTAAGACATGTTTCATTTAGATGTTGTTTAAGCTTTGAGGCATCCCAGAAGGTAGTGATAAAACTTAATTTTAATCCTAACTGAAGTCAGTCAGCTGTCAGGTTTTCTACTTTTTGTTGCAACCAACCCTATAAGCAGTGATAGATCTGTAGGTATAAGAATACCACACCTTGCAGTACGTTATTGTCTTTACAACAGGATCTGCAGTCAGATCAGGTCACATCAGGTCACAAATGGCTTGAGGAAGAAGGATGAAGTATATTTTCCATCATCAGTCCTGAGACATCTGACTGTAGGGATTAAATCCATGGTCAGGACTACAAATTCAAATTACCAATTGGAGAAAATCCAAGTCTAAACCTGGAGATATCAAACATGCAATACTGCCACAGGCCTAACTTGGAGTTGTGGTGACAACTCATCTACACTTCAAAGAAATGTATGTGCGTCCAATTCTAGAGGGAGTCTGGACTCAGATTTCTTTCTCTTGGGACAATGTCAACACCCATCAGAAGTCCTTACCTGAGCTGCAGTTCATAGCCACAGCATTTGGAATTACACAGACTCTTGTGTGATTTCAGAATCTACTTTAGACGCACTCCAGGGTTCCCAGACAATACCCATTAACTCTGACAAGAAAAACAAACAGAGAGTAAGCTGATGAATTTACAATATCTAAAACATGAATGTCCTTTTTGTGCTTGACCAGTCTGAAAGGGAAAGTCAGACAGACAGTAAAGCGAAAGAGCTGATTGTATTTCTGAAAATACAGGATTTCTCCAGTTTCAAATTGGAGTGGCTATGCTGAGCAATCTTGACCATTAGTTTTCACTCTCATGGATCTATATTCTCAAGTGCAAGATTAAATACCTCGAGTTCTGGATCAAGCTTTCTTAGAATGAAAATGAGAATTTTACATTGGATATATATCAACATCTCATAGGCTATACTCCAGGTTCCTCATAATGTAAGATAATATTGGCTTATCCTTTCTAGGGGCAATAAAATGAGCCATAATCAGACCCCAGATACATCCTCTTTAGGTAATGCATAAATACATATTTTCCTAAAATCAGTAATAAAAGCTAATAAAAAATTTATAAAAACTTAGACTTTATATAAACCTATTTTAATTATTCTCCTACTTTTTCTTATTTGGCACACAGACAGTATCTTCCATCAAAATCATAATGAGCTTCTATTGTGCTTGGCAGACAAATGTTTCCCACGTGCAGTGAGACAAATATAATACTAAAAAGCAGGTTTCCAGCAATAACAATAAATGTAATAGTGAGAACATCCTGACATCATTGAAGTTAATGGTCCTCTGCATTTCTACTGATATGTGGAAGATAACCATATCTAATAACATGCTTGATGTTGTGAGGGGTATTTAAAAGTGTCCTAAACTAAATTGCAAAATTTTGAAGCCTCCTCTCAGACTGACAAGATCAAGGTCCCATACTAAAGGCAGTTGTTTAATTCACATTCCTTAAACACCTGACCCTAAGATTTGGGAAATTATGAAGGCTGGAGTTCTAGTAGCTTATAACAGATTGTATAATAAAAGGCAAGAATACATTCAGCCAACATTTAGTCTAAAATTTAAAAAAATGCTGGAACTTTGAAACTTAACAGCACCTACATATTTTCACAACAGAAATCACACACAGTGAATTTGTATCTCCATCTACACACAAAACAAGGCTGACCAAACTGTCAAGGAACTTGGGTTTTGAAACACTTGGTTAAAAAGGTCTCTTCTCTTCAGTTCCAGCCAGTTATGTGATGGAAATTAAAAGCTCTCTCCCTTACAATGGCTTCAATTTATTCCATTAGCTACAGCTACTCATATATCATGGTGTTTGTAAGGAAAACCTACGACCGAAGAATACACTTAGTAATTTCTTTGTTAATATTCATGAAAACATGACATTGTGTTATTACAAAAGCATTGACAGCAAAGTTACTCGGTCAGCTTCTTTTTGAAGTACATTTGGGCTTATTAGCAAGTGTAGCAAATACTTTTCTCAAGTGGAGAAAAATAGATGCTTAAACTAATTTTTTAGACATAATAGAACTAACAAGTCTTTAATTAGCCTAGCTACCAAAAGACCAATTATAAACCAAGATCTAATCTAAACCACTTAAAACTATGAGCAACTCTTAGGAGCCAAGTCAAATTCCTTTGTAATTCTGTCTGATGTGATGAGTGACACAACCAGTGGAAGTTTGAGTAGTTTTGGTTAAGTCATTAGAAGAAGTTTGTTGGAAAACTCCACCCCTAAGGAAGCTACATGAATTGATGTCCCCTTAAATGAAGTGCACCTAAACTCATGTACATACAAAACTGTAAACCTTGTGCTGGTGCTGCCATTTTGTAGGACTTTCCATCAAAATGTTGGATTTCCTGGTCCTTTCTCTCATTCTTATCTACCCAATTCCCACTAGTTTCCTCCATGCATAGTGCAGCTACTTTCATGGGTCCTTGCTCATGAAAAGCATGACAGTAAAAACATTAACTTTCTAAATTGTAATTGTAAAATTACTTAGCAAAGAAAATACCAAAATGTAGTGCTCATTCACATACACAGAACACAACTTTTACAGCATCATAGGACAAAAACACTTTGTGTTCTCTTACATATGGTTTCTTCAGGCAATTTTTTTTGTCTTGACAGAATAATCTTCAAAATGGCTAACTTCTCCAAAAAGTTAACTTGAAAGTACTGAAAGTCATATCAGAGACATATTTTCACAGGCTTAAACCAAGCAAGGCTATTGGGAATCCTTTACAGTCAGATATTTCCCTGAAATACCTTTAAAATATCCCCTAAAGTTATAGAAACTTTACAAGTAGCAAGAAAATTTATGTAGTTCTCAACTTTCTATGTCTTGTAAATTTTCAAGGTATGAAAATAGTTTTTGATAGAGAAGTGATTTTAATGGGTCAAAATAAGGAGGGATGGGTGACTTTTACTTCTCTCACCTCCTTTTTTTTTTTTTTTCCAGTGAATACTGAGTTATCACAGGTAAAGTCTGTGACAGCTAATCCAACATTTGCTGGCACAGGGTCTGAGGTCAACTTGTTGTCTGAGTAAGGACAGCTAGAAATAGGACCTCTGAGAAACATAAATAGCCAATTATTAGGGAGGTGGAATCACATTCCTGAGGTGTGCAGTACATATATCAGGTGCTTGATTTTCCCACCTATAGAACTAAGTGTTTTAGAGTGCCCCAGTCAAAACAAAACTTCATGGAGCTGCTTTCAAAACTTACCATATTCACATAATCACTTGCCAGTTAAGAGTTTATTGAGATTTTTCCTCTTCTGTTCATCTCTTGTTCTTTTCTCTGTACTATTCTGTGTGAATAATCCATCTTCAATCCAAACAAACAATTTTTGTCCATGGGCTAACTCCTGCTACCCTCATCCTGAATATTTCAGTGGCTATTCTATACATTATGTCTCAAAGTCACCATCATCAGGGGTCAGCAGAGACCTGCACAAGGAATCATTCATCCACCTTTCAGACAGTGGGCACTCCTGGACTTTCTTAGGAAAGTAATAGAGCTCTATAGGCAAACCAGATCAGCAACTGTAGCCCCTGAGCCATCGGTGTACAGTACACCACAGCTTGCAACCCACTGTTTAGCCATATTCTAGAGAAATTACTAAAGAGGAAGAAGTTGATGGATATCCAAACCAGTATGCCCAGAAGCAGCAGATCATTAAATCTTCTGCAAAGCCTCTGTTTTTCCTCAAAGGAGTTTTATAGGGGCTTGTTTGTAGAGTTTGTTCCTAATAAATAGATATCTGCTACTCACTTAGCTATTGAAAGAAACTCATTTATGTTTATGTGTCTTCCATCTCACAGACAGAACTCTTCCTATCCACAAACTCTTTGATTTAGCTATGTAAGGTTGAATTCAGACACACACAGACACAGAAAAGCCCTGAACCAACAAGCAAACCAATAAAATAGATTGTGTAGCTGATGTAGCCACTGGCAGGACACAGCTGGAGTTTATTATTCGTGTATTCATAAAGCAACCTTGCCCTCAAATCTTCCTATTTTGATGTACTGCTTTTGTGTTTCATAGTGTCAGCATTGATTGAAGCTGATTGACTTCACTCCTGCTGTAGGATACAAAACATGAAAAAAAGGAAAACCTGCCTCTGACGAGACCCAGGCTGTGGCTGAGGATAGATGGCAGGTACAGCACCAGACACAGTGATTAATAAATGATAGATTCTGGAGAAGACCAATATATTTCTGAAATCCTCTCATACTGCAGGGTGCCTGTGTAATATACCATTCTCATACCCGATAAGAAGCAAAGCAGAAAACAACAAACTTTAAGACACCTGTACCAAGGAAGGTGGCTTTAAGATTTCACCTAAGGGTGTATGTCTGAATAGATGCTTCAGTTTTCTGGGACAACAAAATGCTGTCTAAGGTGTGTAGCTTGTAAATATGCTTCTTTTCATATTCAGGGAAGGGAGATGACAGACTAGCTTTAAAAAGCCTATTAAATCATATCTGATATAAAGCAGACATACAGTCTCAGAGGAGTTATAAAAAATGTTCTGCCTTTTTAAGACAGTAAGTGAGATTCAGATTGATACCTCCAGCTAATACCTTGGCATGTGAAAGCACAGCCATTAGGTTAGAACAAGGGAGCAGAAAGCCCTCAAACCAAGTGATGCTTATTTGAAAATAGGATGTGAAGGGAATAGAGGAAAATAAACCAGATCTTCAGCTGTTTACCCAAGTCATTACAATCTTGAAAAGTATTGGAAAGCCTACAAGGACTGTTTCCTGAGAAAATTCATATCCGCAAGGAGTGTGGCTTTATCCCTAAGGGAGAAAAGTGAAAAGCAGCAGGTGACAATAACCTGAGTAGGAAGTCAGGGGCTGAAGGCAGGCAAAGGAGGGGAACAGCACCTACCTGGGGAGCTGAGGCTGGGGCTTGGTGGTGTCATCCTGCCAGAGACGCCTTACAGAAGAGTCTCCAAAAGGGGAATGAATGTTCTCTAAGTACGGGTTTAGTTCAGATTTAGCTGTATGACATGTTGTTTCTCTTGTTTCAATAAGGTTGAAATAAATCAGAAACGTATCAGAAACGGTGTGACCAGCAGGAGTAGGGAGGTGATGGTGCCCCTGTACTCGGCACTGGTGAGACCACACCTTGAGTGCTGCGTCCAGTTCTGGGCACCGCAGGATGGGAAGGACATTGAGGTGCTGGAGCGAGTCCAGAGAAGGGCAACGAGGCTGGGGAGAGGTCTGGCAAACAAACCTTATGGAGACTGGCTGAGGGAACTGGGGTTATTGAGCCTGGAGAGGAGGAGACTGAGAGGAGACCTTATTGCCCTCTAGAGCTACGCAAAAGGAGGTTGTAGTGAGGCTGGTGTTGGTCTCTTCTCCCGAATTGCTGATGACAGGACGAGAGGAAATGGCCTCAAGTTCCATCAGAGGAAGTTTAGGTTGGATCTTAGGAAGAAGTTCTTTCCTGAGAGGGTGGTTGGACACTGGAATGGGCTGCCCAGGGAGGTGGTGGAGTCACCGTCCCTGGGGGTGTTCAAAAAACGGGTTGATGAAGCACTTGAGGCCATGGTCTGATGGTCTAATGGTCAGGAATATGATGGGATAAAGGTTGGACTTGATGACCCTGGAGGTCCCTTCCAACCAGAATGATTCTATGATTCTATGATTCTATAAGGTTTTTTTCCTTTCTTTTGGTACTACTGCACACGTTTGTTTCAATGTCAGGAAATTTCCTATGCGACATCTTGGGAGGAAAACTACTTTTATTGTATAAGATGTGGGAATGAAGGAAGGAAAGTTATCTGAAAGGGAATTTGAAGGGGAAAAAATGTGAGCAGTGATAAAAGGAAATACAATTACCTTGGAAAAGATGGGAGCAAAGCCAGTGTGATTATACAGGCCTCCTTATCTGTAATCCTGGAGTCTTAAATGAATTTTTTTTTCAAAAATCCCCCCAAAAAAACAAATAAACAAAGAAAGAAACAAACAAACTAAAAAACTCAATCCAAATCAAAAACCTCAAAACCCCCATAAACCCCATAACAGTTTTAGCTGTCTGTTTGGCAAGGATCCAGGTCCCAGCTCTGATGTAGCACAACTATACAACCTTGGATTGTATTGCTGTGAAAAAAGTCTGTAGAAAAAGGAGCAAGGTGAAACTGCAGAGACAGGCTGGACTGTTGAGATGGGACATATTAGCAGCTCAAGGCTTCAAGAGGAAAATCACCAACATGGAAAGGTATAAAATGCTGATGGGAAAAACCAGGGAGGTTAGTTGGAAGCTGTGAAGAGCTTCTGTGTAGCTAGCTAATGATGCCTGAACAAACTGGTGCAAAAAACTTCGCAGAACTTACTCAAAGATATTCTTTTATATCCAGTTTCTAGATAACTCCATGCAGACAGAAGATTTGCAATTCTTTTCATTGTCAGGTCCTTACGTCCCTCAAAAATTTATTTTTAATGATACTGAGCTTTTGAGATTAATCTAGACATAGCATTGTTATTTTCTACTTTGCATAATGAACAGTGGCTTTTCATTAAAAAGAAAGCCCAATGCAGACCGAAAAATGTTGTGCTTGTTTGTTTGAAATATAAAGCCAGCCTGACTTTGAATTTAGAGTAACAGTTTGTCATGCTAACTCTGTCTCTGACTTTCCTCAGGGTTTTTTGTGGTTTTGTTTGTAGTTGTTTTGTTGTTTTTTTAATTCTTCCCTTCTAATTAAGAACAAAATAATCTAATTAGACAAAACATTTCTATGCATTTATTTAACAACAAGTCATCTGAACATGATGGTGGTTATAAAAGAGAGAGATTTTCTTAAGTAGTAAAACTACCTAGGAACAGAGCCCACGTTAGTGTCTTTTTGAGTAGCAAGAAACTTCTCCTTGTCTACAGTGAGTGACCAACTCCCTGACTTTGGCAGCTGTTCCTGCTTTGCACCTCTGCCTAGAAGCAGAGGAAGACAAACCAGGGGTGCTTATCCCATGATGTTTCTTGCATTGAGATTCAGATAAAAACAGCAGCAGGGCAAATTTAGCTGCATTTAGATACATTCATTAGATAGAAAAAACTTATAATACCTAAAATAAAGAGATATTTTTCCCTGAGTAAATGAAATTAATTATGGATTACACCTTTGCATAAATAAATCACAGCAAAGGGTTTTTTTGCAGCCTTCCAGACCTGCTTCTTCAAACTTTCCTGAATTTTCTGACATTCTTAGAATATGGAAACAGTGGATTAAGGTGATGAAATACCACAATAGTCTTTCAACTGAATTTCTGTTATTAAATCTCAGCCTAAAAAAAGGTAGGGTATGTTCCCTCAGGAAGGATAGGAGATATGGGCTCATGTGCAAGAAGGTTATCTGACTCTTCTGGGATAATGATCAGTGTGAGGTCAGCTTGTGGTGGACACAAAGACAGCTTGTGTTGGCAGTTCATTAGAGGTCACAGCATGGTCTTTCTTTATAATAGTTTATCACAATTTGAAAATAGATTAGAGTATTTTTTCTCTGCAAGACAGAGAGGTCAATCTTCCTAGCACTACTAAACTGCAATTTCATCCTTATTAACACTTCAGTGCCTGTGTTTGGTGACTAAACGGAACTAGGATTAAAACAACAACTAAAAAGAGGATCCCCAGTTTGAAGAAAAACCAGACAACCTTTCTCCAGCCTCTGGAAAATGAAATTCTGGCCACAGATCTATATGCAGAATGATTTCATCAAAGTAACACAAAGTGAACGAGACCCTTAAAAGGGACAATACTATGAATAAACATAAATGTTTCTACTTGGCATCAGTTCATTAGAGGTCACAGAGGTGGATGTACTACTCCATAACTCTTTATCAAGTGTACAAGATGGACAACAATTTCCACCTATAAATGTCAGTAGGATGAGGTGGGTGGCATGGGTATATATCAATTAGCAAAACTAGAAGTGGGTCGCTTCTAGAAGCTTTGCAAAATAAGACTGCAACAGTGCTCTGTCATTCTACTATGCTCTGCTGGCTGTCACACAGAGGAAAAATAATCAGGTGTGAAGGACCCCTAGGAGTGAACAAAAACACAGAGGTGAAATTTCATTTATACTGTGGGTAGCTTGCTGTGAAATTCAAACAATGCAAGATCATTGTGACGGACAACAGAAAGGCCTTTTCACAGAAAACTAAAATTCCCTTTAGAGACACAGACGTACCTTGTTCTGTCAACACAAACTCTATTTTTCAGTATTTCTGTACTGCAACTCTGCTTGTGTGAGTCAGGCTAGGTCAAGGGAACATCAGCAGCTGTGTGGTAGAAAACAAGGGCTGGTGTTTAACATTTCTGAATAATCAGTACTGTTCCTAGGAGATATTTTGTTTCCTTTGGAGCCTGCTCCAAGTCATTTTCTGAACATGGCATTAACCAGGCTTGTCATTTTTCCTATGAAGTATTGAACTGAGCCCATGTCTGTGTTTTTCTATGAACAATTTAGTGCATTCTTTTATTTCAATATTATTGCTAGTTTCTCTACCAGCAAATTATATTTTCTCTACTTGCAATTCTGGGTTAAATCACAAAACAGAAGAACTCTAAATATCTATTTTTTTTTAATCCAGAAGTGGTGAAAAGTAAAATAAAATGTCAATATTTTTCTCTCCCAAATTCGGAACTTTTTACAATGTACTTTAGATGGATGTGAAACTTCATAAACTGGTGAAATAAGCATCACCGGATAACTATTGGAAATGAAAGGAGTGTTAAATGACAGAAACAGGAAGCTTGTGATGTTTTGTGGAGCCGTGTCCAATATTTTCAATCAGATCAACAAGTAGCAAGTCTTGAAAGGTTACAGTTCACCCCGTACACAGAAAAAAGGGGTTATAAAAAGAGTCATAGTAGCTACTTTAATGAAACAGAATGATAGTCTGGTAGTAAACTGTACCTGATGAATTGGATGAAAGCCAAAATAAAAAGAGCAAAAACTGAGAAGACATAAATCTAATGTCATCATTTTTGCAATAACTTCTTAAATTGTTTCTGTCATTGAATAGTTACACTTAAAAAGCTATCATACATCTTGAGCTTCAGTAATTAACTTTTCCGTTCTTTTTTATGATTCCAGGAAAAGATGATTTAAGAGGTTTTGTCTCTTAGAGACTCTGGGTGACAACGTTCACATCTGAGGAACAGTGAGATATATTAGTATTATAAACCTGGTTTACATTTCTGAGGAAAAACTTGTGCTTTAAGGTGATGCAGAGCTCACATGTCCCATGGGAGAAGCTGATCAGCACTACACTAGGTCAGTTGAACTATCTGGTATTTATACTAGTTCATCAAGGGCAGTTACATGATTCACTAGCAGACACTGTGTAATTACTAGAGGTCAAAAATTAGACAATTTTAATACATAAAGCATTGGACATTTTCCAGCTCAAATAATTACAGCTGCTTTTTTCTTTTTCTAACCAAAAGAGGTTTTCAATGCAAGATTTTCAAATATTGAAGTAGTATCCTGATCCTCATCTAGAATTTAACTCAGAAAGGAAAGGCAGACACACACACAGAGTTCAGGAGTTAAGACAGGAATATTAATAGGGATTGAGCACTGCAGAACTCTGAACAGGACCCAGAAGACTCATCCTGAGACAGCAGAGGAGAACACATCTCTGTGAAAAGGCAAGCACCTTGAGCTAGTGGGAACCATAATCACTGTCAGAAAACTCTTCCTATGTCTTTTGCTTCATAAACTCTTTAAATAGACTCTCTAATTAAATGCCGCAGGATTCTCTGGTTCTAACAGAATGACTAAAGGCAAAACTGCTCTTGCAGGGGCAAGAGTCACCACAAGCCTATCAGAAGATACAGTCTTGAGGAACATTTTCCCCCAGTTTGTGGGAAATAATAGTGGAATTAATGGGAAATCTTTGTAAGACCACTGGATTTAGATTTAATTAAGAATCCCACAAACCACAGCACAGCAGCAGTGTAGTGCACAGTGTGAAATATAATTGTTAATGCAAAGGTTAATGAGTTAATCAGCCACATTCAAATGTTTAATTCAAATAAATGTTCATCCATTATCTGTAATGGGAGCCATTTTGTGTCTTCTATTTACACAATCCAGAGTTTTCTATCCCCAGTATGCTCCACAGGTATGAAATTCAACATATGGCAAGCTGGCTTTAGTTAAAAACTGGGGAGAAAAAAAAAAAAAAAGGGAAATTATGGCCTTTATTCTAAATCTAACTTTTTATTTTCAACTATAACATAATGGACTTGAGTGAGGTTTAAGACACATCCCAGAGCAAGCCATAATAATTAATCTGCATGACTGGATTTAGCACAAATCAGACACATCTTGCAATTGAAGTGCTCCTCCTTGCTTCTCAGCAGCAGTAAATTGACACTGACACAGACCTGCACAAGAGTACTACTGCCTGTATGTTGGCTCCAGTAACCCAGCCCTGCTAATGAGCAAATATGTTACTTTTGGCCAGAAAATAAGTAAGTGATGACAAGAAAAAGTAAGTATCTTCAGAGTTCTTGAATGAGAATGCCAAGATATCAGTACAACTTTTGAGTTTACAAAAACATTCAGAAGGGGTTTTTTTTATTTGTAGCCAGTATGTAGTGGGAGTAAAGGGTGGAGTAAGGTAAATCTTACTTTTTCAATTAAAGAACCATCATCCATGATCATTAATTCCATTGTAGGAAGTGTCATTTTGAGTTCCAGCCCAGGCCTAAAATGTGAATACATTGCTTTAACTGAAGAGCATATTGACAACATTAATGTTATCACTCTATTTACAAAGAATGGATAGATCTGATTAAAATGTGATTTCTTCATAACAAAATGGGAGAAACACAACATTACAGGGGCTGTAATAGAAAGAAAGTTGCTATACTTTGTTCAGAAGTATTTTTCATTTTTGTTTCTCATTTAAATATAAAAATAATTGTATTTAATTTTGTTTCTTTACAGTTGAACATTTTTTGACATTGGGTAGATTAAAATACATTTCTGCACATGCAATTTTCCCAGTAATGTGATATAATCTGCCCTTATTAGAATTTCTATTACAAAGGTTTATGTTGAGAATGTTTTTACTTATTAATTTAATCCAATATTTTGGAAATATTTTTAAGAGTGATATAAGTATATTTTAAATGCTGATTTCCATTTCTACACTCTGTTAGGGCTATTCATATCAGATCATTCCTCATGATAGTAAATTCATTTTCTGGATGCCTCCTATTGAATTAAAACCACAGCAATGGAACAGCATACAGCAATATTCTACTGTGAAAATGCTCTGCTGGATCAAATATTTTCAAACTATCTTAAAGAAGACTTATCCTGAAAGGAATTTGAAGTTGCAGAGCTCTGGCAGAGTTTGTGTCAGACTGGTTACTTCACACATATCTTCTCCACCTCACTTGTCCTTTAGCAAGTCCAATGGGTTTTTCTTCTTCTTGCCCTGTTGTGTAAAAAGGGTAAAAGAGTCTGCAAGGTGGCTGGGGAAAGCCCTCCCATTGAGTCATGAGGTTCAGACTGGACCTCCTTGCTTTCTAAACTCCTTCTCAGAGAGGAGTCTGGGTGCAGCTGGATCTAGTCCTAGTCCCAGACTTGGTCAACGATTTATGTCTAAAGGATTATGCATGTGTGCAGCCACTGATCAGAGTCAATGTTTGCCTGTTTCAGAGTCCCACCCAGGACTTGCACTGAAACAGATGTGCAAAGTTGTAAAAATAGAGTTTATTAAGGCAAGAGATGTAACAAGTTTGGAATTATTGATAAATGCACTGACTGCACAAGTGCTACTAATTGCTGTTAATATTGCTAGCAATAATAGTAGTAATACAACACGGAGATACTTCCACCAGAGGGTAAAAGGCTCAGTGCTTACCCAAAGAGGTGTCCCTGCCTGGGCAGAAGGAGGGGAGAGGGGGGGGAAGAGAACACTGCTCATCGACTGGTCCACCCATCTTTAGGTTCTTCTCTCCCCTAGGGTTCTTCTCTCCCCACCTAATGATAATTTTCTCTGCCTTTTTTGCTCAAAACTATGGTGTTTCTGCCCTCAAGTGACATGTAGTATGGTTTGAGTGGAGAGACGAGTGCTGTAGTCATACATGTATAACATGTACTCTATAATCTTCACTAGCATATTCAGGGGTGTCAACTTTAACATGCATTTCACAGGCAATGAGCTCATCCTTCAGACAACATAGCTCCTCAAACAAAGAACTGTTATCAGTTAATGAAGTTTTGCTTGTTATCTTGCTAACCAGAGCAGGAGTCCCTGCCACCGCAAGGCCTCTGCTGGGGAAAGTCCTATGTTAAATGAGCAGGTATGTTGCTCCCCCAAGCTGCACAAGATTTAGACCAAGATCATCCTTTAAAGGCTCTTTGTGTACAGGGCTGTCTTGGTTTTGCTCAAATTCCACATGTCCTTTCTGGTCTCATCCCATGTATTTTTTCTTCTGTGTAGTCAGCACCTAAGGCAGTGAAGAAACACTGAGCTACCCCTAAAGACAGAAGCCACAAACATCTGCAGGATGTGACAGGAGCACTGGAACAGGCTGCCCAGAGAGGTGGTGGAGTCTCCTTGGCTGGAGACATTCAAACCCCGCCTGGATGCGTTCCTGTGTGATGGACTCTAGGTGACCCTGCTCTGGCAGGGGGGTTGGACTAGATGATCCTTCGAGGTCCCTTCCAACCCCTAGAATCCTGGGATTCTGTGATTCTGTGATTCTGTGACAGGAACAGCATCCCTCCAAACACCACACCTGAGCAGTGCATGGGCCCAGAGCAATCACTCGTTGTAAAGCTCCCTTATGTACTGTTCTTCATTCACATATGGGCAGTGTTGAACCTTGCACAGCCATGCCATGGCCAGCAATGTAAAATGAAACACTGGGTCCCATTTCTAAAATACATTGAAGTCCTACTATCTGGGCAGTGGTCACAGCATCAAACCTGTCTGAGTTCAAGAGGCATTTGGATGACACTATTAGGCTCATTGAGTGACTCTTGGGGTGTCCTACACAGGGACAGGAGTTGGACTCGAAGGTCCTGGAGGGTCCCTTCCAACTCAGCATGTTCTGTGATTCTGTGATATTCTAAGACATGTTGCTGTGTAGATAAGACCCTCTGTAGATCACACTAGCCTAATCATCCTAATTCTGCTTTTCCATCATGCTTTACAAATTTCTTTCTACCATTTTATCTCCTCTGGCGCCTGTGTGATGCTATCTTTGACCTGTACTTGTCTGTATGCACTCATTCCACCCTCTTTCATTTACATAGCACCGCTTTCCTCCTCATTCAAATAAAGTGATTCAGGTTACCCTCTGAACACCAAAATCCTCATGCTGTTCAGCAGAAACAACACTTGATATCTTTTCAAAACTGTACGCCTGCTTTCTTTGGTTCAAAGGGGGAAGCAAACCATACATCTGTTAGTGCTGCTTCAGCTTCAAAACAGGTCTTTTTACAGACAACAGGCCTTTGAGTCCCCCTCTGATGCTTTTTATTTTACTCTAAAGCAAGCCAGCATCAAAGACACTGAGGATTAGTGACAGGCAACGTAACTTGAATCTTTCATAACACTGGTGCCAAAAAGTGTCACAACGCTGCGGAGGATCAGCCTGCTATTCAATGGTTTGGACAATAAATGTGTACATTTTGGAGGGATGTTTTCCAATTGGAGAGGTCTCTTTCTCTTTTGCCCTTTCCTCTCCCCCACCCTCCAACCAGCAACCCAAGTCCTCAGTGATTAACTCTTGCTGGAGAGCCAGGGCTTGTTTTGGGAAAACCTCACGACTTGTTAATTTTTCAGCAATACATATTTTGATCAAAACAAAATGCAAAGCTTGGATCCTCCACCAGCCTGCCCCCCAAGCTGTGGAATTCAGACTCTGCTAAATCTTTATCTTCTGAACTTATGGTTAAATTCAGTTAAGCCTAAACTAGATTAAAAGTCATTAGAGGAGTCAGACATACTATCATATAATTTTCATTTCCTTAGTACATGGAAAATGATCTATGAGACACCTAGCTCTTCTGTTTTAAGAAAGTTCATATCCATTAATTAATGATATCAGATATCTGACATGAATTTTGAATTACATGCTTTGAATGAATAATATTCATGCAAAGACTGTTCAATCTAAACAAGACTGTTAATGTGCTATTCCCAAAGGATTAATGCAGTAGCACTGAATTAGGCATATATTACTCAATATATTGATTTCAGAACGCTATGTTAACTGAGAGAAGTGTGTGTATTAATGAAAACTCCCTTTAAATATATCTCCTTCTAAATTACAATGCATGTTTTATTTAAATCGATTGCTAGGGTACCTGAAAGTGGACTGAAAAGTGACTAAATATTAAGGATTAATTTCCTTGGCATTATATGAAAAAGATTGTTTTCTTCCTCAGATAACTTGCCACCCTAACATTAAACTATATGCAGACTTCCAGACCACAGGTTTTGCTTGTGGAAGAAGGAGAAGTTATACAGCACGAGGATGGAAGAGTGAGAATGTATCAGAACTAAGAAGAACACAATAAAAATTAGTAGTATTTGTGGTGGTTGATTATATAAAAAATGTAGGATCAAACTAGTAATTTTTACCCTGATTGCCTGAGAAAATTACACGTTTACATTTATTTACTTGTCTCATTTCCCTAAAACTCTCAACCTTACTGGCCAATTTCACTCAAGTTTGGCAGAATGACAAACATCTCAAAGACATTTAAAATTAATAAAAAAAATATTTTTAAAAATAAAAATTAATGGAATAAAAATTCTGTTAATATTTCTCACTGACAGAAAACTGCTTTATAGTCTCTGTCCATGAGAGACAGCATATGATCTGCACAAGGTCTGGAGAAGCCGTAGATTTTGTTTGCTCTGTGACTCAGGAACTACTTGCCATTATATTTTGAGCCTGAAGCTTTAGCAACCTGAAAGAAGCAGAACTGTGTGTATATCCAAAGTTAACAATGTCATAAACCTTTTTCCAAAATAAGGCTTTGGACATTGTACATCCACTTTTGCACAGCTCTGTGTAGCATCAGAAATATGAAAAATGGAGCTGCAGTTCCCAGCCTGGTGAGCTTTGCTTTTAGCCCATGTGGTTCTCAATAGGAGAATGGGTTTGGAGGTGAAAGAGCTCTGTTGTAATTTTAGTGTGAGTCCTGAGCTTCTGTTGACATTGTATGAGGTGGCAAGAGCAACACTGCCAGTCCTGGGTGAGCTTCCCTTGCCTGGACCATGCTGGTTTTTGGCTGAATCTTTTCCCGTTTGTTCTTGACCTGTATCTGAGAGATGAGAAATGGTAACAGTAATGCATGAAATAATGACTTGCTTGCAAAACATCACGAGTCAAGTCAAGTTTTGCCAGGAACACTTTCATACCACCCACCATCTATTCCTGCCAATTTTTGTTGCTCCCTGTGACAGTTAAATTTGCAATTTGATTAATTACTCCGTTCAAGTGCTTGGAATATGTTTTATATTACTAGTTCCAGAAAAGAAAGGCAGGTCGTTAGACAAATAGAGTGAAGTATCTCAAAAGACTTTTTAAAGTTAATGTGTTAAGAAAGTAGCATGAATATATATGACAGAATGAGGGGCCTCTAAAAATATCCCCTTTAAACTGAAGGGTTTTTTTCTGCATTTTTCCTGTTCATTGGAACAAGGCAGCCAGATCTTTCCTAAGTGCACAAAGGAGCATGAGGAGTACGTTAAATGTTAATCTGGTCTAAATTATGAAGCAGGTCTTAAAAGTGAAACTTCACCTTCACCTGCAGGTTAATGGTCATAAAACACAGCAAAATCAGTTCAAACAACTTGCTTTAATTGTGACTCACAAACATTATTCTTTGTGCCAAGTTGATAATTGAGATAGTTACTTTCCACCATGTGCAACAGCAGCTGTGGGCTATAACACAGACAAGTCATTTTTGTATTGCTCATTATTTTTCAGTAATTGACTAATTTTATTCTTCACACCTGGCTTATATAAAACCTGGTGGTATCACAATAGCCTAAAAAAGTTGATATATATCCCCTCTGTCTATCCTACGATTCCCTTCTTAAGGACTTTAAAAAAAATATTTCAAAAAGCCATATTTTAGCCTTTTGTCAAGATACAGGTTTGTATAAGCTGATGGTCACCCTTATATGAATTATGCGTAATAAAAGTTGCATATGGACTTCAATTAGTCAGGAATTCTGTGTTTGACATGACCAGAATTTTTCATATGAATTGTCAATGAAGTGGCACAATTTGAAATGCAGAGAAGCACTTGGAAGTGATATCTATTACTCATGATGTTGTCTTGAACATAGCTTGCATTCATGTACCCATTAAAGACACAGCTCTACAGCTTTAACAAGAAAGTATTCAGAACAGATGGAAATGAGAAGAGATTATGTCTTGCTTCAAACTAGGTATATGAGATCAAAAACTCAGTCTCTAATCTTGTGAGAAATAGCTGTTCTAGATACTCTTTAAAAAGCAATAGCTCTTCCAAAATTGTAACCTAATGTTGCTTTTGGTGTGCCTGACCTTGTTTTGGAGTGCTTATGCTAAAGCAGATTTCAGCTTTCTTCTGGACACGATTGTCTCTGTGTTGGTATTAATTGCAGAGGCATCTATATTTTTATCTGAACTGCCTGAAGCTATGAGGGATGAATGTGACCTTGGGATTTCTTGGAAGAAACACCCAATACTGACATCTTCTAAGATCTGACATTTCTAACAAAATGACAGAGTAACTGAGGTTGGAAGGCAACTCTGAAGATGTCCTGGTCCAATTCTTCTGCTCAGACAGGGCAGCTAGAGCAAGTTACCCAGGACTGTGTCCAGCTGGGTAGCTCCAAGGATGGAATCTCCATAAGCACTCTTGCCAACCTGTTCCAGCATTTGATCACCCTCACAGTAAAGAACTTTTGTGTTTCACTGGAAATTTCTGTTTCTGTTTGTGCATTTTATGCTTTAGTTAAAACCCTACCATATCTCACCCACTTGGTTACAACAGCAAATAAGAAGTCCTGAAATATTCAGAAGTGTCGTAACTAAAAAAAACTGTAGAGTTCATAATTATTTTATACAGACTGGAAAACTTATCTATCTGACTTGAAGAAAATTGATTATATAACTTCAGTAAGTCTGGTGTATGTTTAATAGTGTAGTACCAGTTCACTCTGAAACTTTAGCTGTATTCAGTCCTACAGCATATACAGAATCAGAGAATCATAAAATAACTTGAGTTGGAAGGAACCTTAAAGGTCATCTAGTCCAACTCCTCTGCCATGGACAGGGATATCCTCCACTAGACCTGGTTGCTCAGGGCCCCATCTAACCTCTAACCATCTAACATCTCCAGGGACAGGGAATCCACCACCTCTCTGGGTAACTTGTTCCAGTGTTTTACCACCCTCATGGTGAAAAACTTCTTCCTTACATCTAACCTGAATCCACCCTCCTTTGGTTTAAAACTATTACCCCTTGTATCAGGGACTGTACAAGGGCAAAAAAAATCCTTTCTAAAAGTTATTCCTAGTGGTTATCTCAGAATGTTGAATAAAATATTAAAATGACCATATGGAAGTCAAGTTTTTGTTATTGTACCAGATTTATTGTAGTTATATGTCATCTCAGTAATAAGCAAACAAAACAACTTTTTGTTAATTTGGCAGTTTGGGTTATTATTACTAATACAATTAAAAAACACCCCACAATTATTGCTCATCAATATTCAGCCTCTCTAGTGAAAAAAAAAATGGTAGATAAGGATCTCTAGATTGCCCATTTGTTGGTGGAAGAGAAAAGATGAAGTTGGACAAAGGAGAACAGCTCCTTTAATACAACATTTTATTAGTTCCCGTGTGGTTGTTTTACATTACAGCAAATCTGTGTTGAGGTAATCCTTAAGGAACAAGTCTCTGCTTGGGAGCTCTTTCACTTCAGGGTATTCCACCTCCTTTCTTCAAACTCAGAATGTCTTATTTCCTTCAAATTACCTTCCACATCCTCTCTTAATTGAAAAATCCTAAACCCTCAGGGCTCCCCATAGTATGTTTTCTCTCTCCCTTACTCACTGGGTCAACTGCTTTCCTTACCTTCCTCATGCCCTTATAAGTAAAATAGTTTCGCATCCTGCAGCTTAATGTAAAGGGAATTAGACACATCCAAACTGTATTTATTTATTTATTTATTTATTTATTTATTACCAATCTTTATTACAGGGAATGGTCCCTGTTACTTGACTTCAAAAACACAGGAGCTCTAATTAGCAAAACTGGCTTATAATTTCACTGGCGCTTCGTAAATTAAGAAAAATCACGTAAATATACAGTCTATAATTACATTTTTTTCTTCATACCAGTACCTTTGGCAGGACATGTATGGCTCTCAGCTAAAAAGATCAGCCTACAAATTTCTGTCCTGAAGACAATATGATCATGTAAAGCCCTCCTCATTCCTTCTAATTTGTTTAATATCTTCTGCCTTTAAATGACAGCTTCACACCCTCTGACTTTTAACTCAGGTCCTTCAAGGGCTGCTGTACATACACTGTGAATGTGAAAAATATTTTACATATTTTTCATATTTCTGTAATTTGAACATTTTGGTGTGGACCTTTTATAATTTTACTGTCACTTGTTTTCACTACTGTCATGACCATTCTCACTACAGTTCACAAAAAAAGTTGTTCATAAATTTTTTTAGGGTTTTCGATATGGTTCTAACCAGTCAAGATTACTTTGGCGAAGGCAGAAGGTAGCAGTTCTGAAGTGTGGCTACAACTCTTTCATGTATCTTAGAGCCTTTAACATGCAGCTATGAAAATACTTTCTCTTAACCCTAGTAGACAGAGTGGCATCTTGACCCTTCACTGGAGATAGTGCTGCTCTAATTCATCTCATACCAAAAAATGTTATAAAATATCATAAAAGTATGTTCTCCCCAATGTTGCCTTCTAACATAGCATTAAACAGCTACACATTGCCACCACCTTTACGTGTGACAGTTCGTGATAACGATGGGTTCAAAGAGCTGAATTTGTAATAGTTTCACACATTTCTATGAGCAAATTGCTGACCCTTTCCTGAAGTAACAGACTGCATTTTCTCTGCTGATAAGCTTTGGAAAATTCTAGTCTGGAGCTCACCAGAAGCATTTTGGATCAGTGCTATCTGAGGAGTTCAGAGCAGCAACACCAAAACTGCAAAAGTCATTTGCTTACTTATTATGTGTATCTGGACAGGCTGGAGGAATGGGCTGTGAGGGATTTCGTCAAATTCAGTATGGACAAAGGCAGAGTCCCACAGCTGGGATGGACCAGCCTCCTGCAAGGGTATGGGCTGGACCTGCCTGGCCAGGGAGAAATCCACATGGTCCAGTGCCATGTTACAGGTAGACTGCTGACAAATCTAGAACCAAAAAGGTGCACTACAGATATGCATGGGTATTCCAAATTTCCATGCAAATGTGTCTCAGGCTTTGATACTTTCTCTGTGTTGTCTCAGTTTTGTTCCTTTCGTGCTGAGCTCCGTGCCCCAGTCTGAAGAAGGTTGTGCTTTCTAGTGAAAGGCTGATCTGCTGAGAACAGACATTTCCTCTGGTAGGAAAGAGTGCTCAGGCGGGAATGGGCCAACACAGACAGCACCGCCTACTGCCTGTTCTTCCCTTCAAATCACTGAACCTGCAACTGGCAGCCTTTTAACAGCACATTTCAGCAGAGGTCAATGCTGAGGAGGAAGTCATGATACCCAATTTCATCATGCGTTTTCTCATCTTCCTGCCATGAGATACAAAGGTGTGTGAGGAGCTGGTGAATGACCTCTGGATGTCACACTGATTAATTGGCAAAGTTTGCTTTCGCAACTGGATGCCAAGTGGCCTGTCAGATTAATTATCACTCCCTCAGAAGGCTATTTCTCTTCCAGTGTCTCTTCCTAGAGTCCCTACATGCCTCATGCAGCATGGGAGGCCTCCAACAGTTTTAGGGATCATGGAAGCCACTACTATACATCCTCTTTCTTTTGCCTGGGATGAAAAAAGCAGTTATTCATTAGCAGCACTAAAGGCAGATTTTCCAGATTACATGACAGAAATCAGAACCTGCCATTGTTAGGAAGATATAGTGGACAGTAACAAAGTAAATATTTTAATAAGTAAATTTACTTCAGAAAACATGATTATATCCAGGAATCACCGGAATCTTGTCTTGAAATCTTGCCTTCCACAGAAGTGAAAAAACGGGAGCCAAATCTTCTATTCCTGGTTTTACACTAGTCTACTTCCATGTCAGTCTGGATCCATATGACTGTTTAATCACTCATTCTGGAGGAAATTTCAGACTCTCAGATTGTCTTTCTGGGACATCTTAGTGGTCACAAGATTTGGTTTTAAATGATCGGACATAGTGGCCTAAAAAGGAAAACAGTCCTGCCATGAGTTAAATGTGCTTCTATCTCCTTGCCTGGACTTTTCAAGGGCCTTTTCTTCCCACTGAGCACAGGTGATGGAATGTCTGGGGCAGGGGGACAGTTTCACTGTCCCGTGTGCTTGGGGTCAACAGGGAATGGCAATGTGCACCAACGCAACAGCTGCTGCTGGGAGTTAGGGAGACCACTCACACACCCACCTGATTGCCAAACCCAGCACTGCTGTGTACATCTCTGGAAAGGAAATGAGAGCCTCTGAGAGGAGGTCTGGTCAAAAACCAGGCTCTGAGAGGTGGAAGAATAGATGGATTGGCTGAGAAAATTGGTTTTTGTTTTTTAATTGTGAAAGTTCATGTTTTTCATTTAAAAAAGCAGCAGGGACCAAGGGAAAGGCCAGAATAAGTAATTTGCCCAATTTCCAAATTCAAGACTAAAGTTTCTTTCTTATCTGTGAAGAGACAGTTGGCAAAGATGTATTAACTTGATAGTCATGCCTCATTTGAGCAATACAAGCAGAATTTCAGCCAAAATTAATGGGAGGATGGTGAAACTCTGGCACAGGTTGCCCAGAGATGTGGTAGATGTCCCATCCTGGAAACATTCAAGTTCACGTTCGACAGGGCTCTGAGCAACCTGATCTAGTTGAAGATGTCACTGCTCACTGCAGGGACCTTCCAACCCAAACCATTCTGTGATTCTATGAAATCCTTTGAATATTTTGAGAGTTTTTTTGGCATATTTTAGATATCATGTGTTTCAAATTAATGAAGAATGTGTTTAGTAAAATTTGATTTCCTATGTCAGAAAAGATATCTTTCTGATGCAAAAATTATGAGAACATGAAACGCTGCCTTTCAACCTGTTCTAAGCATGGTCAAGCAAAGTTTAGTTATATGCAACGGGCCACTAGAGCCAGGCTGTTCAGGGCCAAGCAAGCCTTTTAGTGAGATCTAGTTTAACAGTGTTGGACCTCTAATTAATCAGTACTAAGGTCCATAATGATCATTTGTGCCGGCTTTTCAGAAAGGTACCAGTCCCCAGAATTTCATTTTTGAGCCATACATATACATAACAATGAACAACCACCATTAACACAGTCAAACCTTTGAAGTGATTGTATACCGTCTGTTAACTCAGCTAATTAGTGATGTTCTGGGCTGTTTCATCCAGCTTCACAAGGGTCCTGCAGGAGCAAAGCCTTTGCTTCACTTTGTGATAGAGATCTCTGTGGACAAAAGATGTATTCTTGTGCATTGTCACAACAACACATCCTTCCCCCCCAATGTACATACTACCTGCAACAGGTATCTTTGTCAAATAATGTTCTTACAATGTGGTTTGTTTTTTTCATGAAGGCAGATTAGTTACTATTGTTCTTGAAGAGAACTCCTGATGGGAACTTAAGAAAAGGCTTTCATATCTACTGAAAGCCTTTTTTTCATATCATCCGTTAGGAACATGGATCAAATGGGGTACAAGCAGAATTATTTGCAGAGCTCATGAGGGAAAAATGAAAGAATGGCAGCTGTTTATTCTGAAGGCAAGTAGAAACAAATGGCTTTTGTAAAGAGGAAGACACTATTTTCCAAGTCTTTGATGGTTAGGACAAAAAGTAATGGACATAAACTTCTTGATATACTTAAATAAGATATCTGCAGAGTTTGAGACACTCAGAGCTTCAGTATGATTGCATCGTCAGATGTTTCCCAAAGTTTTTTGCTTCACTCTAGTCAGAGCTTTTACCATTTTTACAGCCTTATTCGAGACATATGACAGCCAAAATCCATGCTTTCTTTAAATAAGTCTCATGATACTTAAGGTTTGCCAATCACATCTTCAAGCAATTTAAACCACTCCTTCCCCTTTTCTGATACTAGTAAAGATATTTCCACATAGATAATTTTTACTCTGTAGATACTTTAGTCTTATTGGTTGTTATAATGTACCATAGTTTGCAGCAGATATATTGTCTTTTTTCTTCTTCAAGGAAACCTCCTGTGATCCTGATATTTAATGTCATCAGATATGAGTGGTGCATGATTAGCAAATTCTGAGCTTGTCTTCTTTGTGCAGCTTCACGTTCCAGAGTCAGCTCTGGAGCTGCCTGTGTCGCTGTGATATTTTCCATTTTGAAAAGTTGAGCACAGAGCCATAGAGAGGAAAATTTAAATGAAAAAGTTCCTAATGCAGTCTAGCTATGACATGATTACAACTAGGTTAAATGTATTGGTTCTCCACATATTACACTAGAGGTCATACAACATCTAATTTATTTCCTTGACTTTCACATTTCACACTCCCCTGAATGTAATTTCTTTCAATTTTCCCTGCTGTCGGTAGTTGGTGTGCCACACATCTCTCTTCTCCAACAGACTCAGTCTGATTATACTGGCACTGCATTTTGTGTATCTATTAAGAATCAGGGATCAAACTTTCCCTCGGGCCTGGTTTCCATTTCTCTCTCTCATACTCATTCATTTGTTAAGGGCATGAAGTCCTCATATATTTCACATCTAGAAAGGTTTGTGCTTTCTTAAGGAGGAAATAAAACCCACAAAGCTTGCCAGTGGCTGAGGCTGTCTTTCAGACCTCACATTTTGCCTTGACTTTCACCTCCCGCTGTGCTGTGCTGCAGTGTTTTCAGAGATGTCTCATTTAACATAGACAGGGACTCCATCTCATCTTGCAAATTCGTTAAATGATAGTGACAGTGAAATGTAACGTTTGGATCATTTTGTAAACAGTTATAGGGAAAACAAAATATTGAAGAAGACAAGAGCTCAATTTTGGTTTTAGATCTCAAAGTTCTCAAAGCCACTTTTATTACATTCATGAACAGTTTCTCAGGGTCTGCTTCTCTTTGTAGCACAAGTTTTATGATTGTGGCAGTCTAATCAGTTTCAGCAAGTGGGTATTTCTTCCATCTAGTTTTAAAACATAGCAGAGAATCAGAATTTTAAGTTCTTGAAAAAATCTGTGCAGATCCTCATGGTAGAGACCTTATCATTATTCTCCAGTTTTAAGTGGTTCCGTCTCCAGTGAAACACTCTTCTGTATATCCTTTACATATTCCCACATATTAATCTTGCAAGAGAAAGGGCAAGGATCTTTTGCACCTGACCTCTCTATATTGTTTTAACTACTTCACATTGTTCTTTAGGTTTGAAGAACCTGTGCTTTGTGGTTCTCTTAGCACCTGACTGAAATCATTATTCCTGTACTTCCACATTTACAACTGCAAGTTATGTGGAAAAGACCTGCAAGTAAATAACAGGATAGGTTGTAAGAAGAAAGGAATCCATGGGGATGTGTATTCCAGCATCCCTTCCCTCTCTTCCCATCTCTGTTGCTTTTGCCAGCCGCCCACTCTGGATCTACTCCTGCAGATTTATGAAGTTGTGAGTTAGATACTGACGTACTTTCAACAACGTGAAAGACATGCTGGCTGCCATGTCTTATCAGGCCTGCAGAAATTATTCCTGTATGAGTTTTAATACCCCCTCTTAGAAATGTTCTGATACTATGACCTGATAAAAATGTGTATTTTTGAAAAGATAGTGGAAATGTGGAAATACAAAGACTTACAATCTACTGTACATAAGCTTAGGGAGAATTTCACAGCGCCGGGAAATTTCCCAAAGAAGCCCTCAATTCAGAATTAATTGTAGCATTTTGGATTTCCAGATTCTCTATTGAAAGTTTTGCTGCTGAAACATTTCTTTCTGCAGTATTCCTTTCCTGCAACTAGTGAAAATTAGTGGTTTGATTTTTTGGAGTGATCTCCAAAAATCTGCCAATATCAATAGAACTTGTATTGTTTTTTGCTTTTTTTTTCTTTCTTTCTTTCTCTAAAGGTTTATTTAATTACTTTTCTGAATCAAATTTCGTGTATCATTCTATCATCTACCCAAATTCTCTTTTTTGAAGAATACTATATACCCCAATTGCTTGTGGTTGTCTGATATCATTAAATACTTTATCACAGAATTTACTAAGTCACAGATATTGCCGAAATGACGTAACTGATAAGTAATATTTTCTAAGTATAAAAATGCTTGTGAATTGCTCACCAGTTACCATTTTTGTATACATAAAGCAGTTAAAAATAGAAAAAGATGAGAGTAAGCTCTGTCTGAAAGGTAGCTCTTGTATTTGTCCTTCCATTTAACTCCAAACAGTAGAGCAGCACATTCAGGAGCAACATCCATGAAGGACCACAAGCTCTTGTCTATAGGAAGGAATCTGGGTCTCTTGTGGGATCTTGCCCATCTACATTACAGCAGTTGTCTTGCAACCACTTGCTTTTCCACCCAGTAAATTAATCCACCGCATACCAAACATTATTCCCGTTTCATGTCACTTTTCTTCAATTCCACTTCTATGCACTGATACCTTTTGACTGCTCTCAAGTAGCATATTTTCAGGCATATATTGTAGTAACTGCATTTAAACAACACATACCTTTAAAACCTAGTAGATCACTTACGTTTTTTATCTTCAGGATAGCTAATTGCTGCGTTTTCAGAACACTACTGTTTATTGAAATGCTGGTGTAAAATACTGCAGCAGTTACTGAACGCAAATATCTCCCATTGCCTACCAGGGAGAACAAATCATAATTCAAATTAACCTTACTGTGTAATGAAATTTTGTTACGTGTCATTATGTTATATTATATAATATCTATAAATCAATCCTGGCAGGCCATTTGCTTAAATGACGGGGTTTTGTGTAACAGAGTGATACTAGAATCCTCCCTATGATTAATATTTCAAGTAACAGTGAAGTACAAAGTGGAAAACATACAATTTTGTAAAATGACAGCATTTGGGTCCCTCAAAATAATTCATTATGTCTAAGAACCAATAGAGATGACTCTCTGACAATATATCTCATGTAATTTAATTATAACAAGGAAGTTGGTTTTGCCTGACAGCCTTCTGGAGGGAAATGTGCTCAAGTGCCCACAAAGCCAGCTGTCACACCTTCTCCTCGACCAGAACGGGTAATATGCAATCCTTTCTATAATGAGTGTCATTCTGTATTTCCAGAATCTCAAAACAATTTATTTGCATTTTACCAAGAACATTTCCAGGTTTTCTAGTTCGAAAATATATCTACAGGCTATTTTGATGTTGTAAAGTGCTGTGTTGCATCAGAATGTGTTGTTTTTAAAGGTTTCCAATTGATTGTTTTAAATGTTTCAAAATTAATCAGGCATATTGTTTCTCCAGGAATTGTGTTAGATTTTATTTTCAAAGTAAAGCTTTCAATAAGATTGTTTTTATGTTTCCAGGCAAATCTTCATAGAACCACAGACTGGTTTGGGTTGAAAGTTCCAACCCCCCTGTCATGGGCAGGGACATCTCCCACTAGACCAGGTTGCTCCAAGCCCCATCCAACCTGGCCTTGAACACTGCCAGGAAGCTTCTCTGGGCAACCTGGGCCAGTGTCTCACCACCCTCACAGGAAAGAACTTCCCTTCTCCAGGCTGAACAACCCAAACTCTCTCAGCCTCTGTCCATAACAGAGCTGCTCCAGGCCTCTGAGCTTCTTTGTGGCCTCCTCTGGACTCACTCCAAAAGCTCCACGTCCTTCATATTCTGGGGACTCCAGAACTGGACACAGTACTTCAGGGGGGTCTGATGAGAGTGACTTAGAGGGGCAGAATCCCCTCCCTCAACCTGCTGGTCATGCTGCTTTTGATGCAGCCTCTTTACCAAGATTTTGTGAAGAAAATAAAAACACCCAAATGAAAATGAATAAAAAACAAACAAACAAACAAACAAAAACAGAAGAAGAGAAAATATAATCTTTTAGGGAAAGTTACTAGTTCTTGCAATTATTTGCTTTTCATGCTCAGGCACTTCCCAACCTTTTGAAGAGCACAATTACAGAAAAGTGAATTGGGCCCGATGCACCACCACTTTTCTCTAGTTTTATGTTCAGTAAGTGTTGCTTTTAATGTCATTACAAGGGCATAAAAGTAAAATAAGGCAGTAGTAACTCAATTCCAACACACACAGCAGGTAGTAAAAATGTCTGTATGGAAAGAGCTTTAAATATATTTAGATAAATAGATGCTTCAACCAACCAAACACAGAGGTTTATGACTATCCCTGATTCATGGCAGACTTCTCATCACTGTCACTGGGAGTTGTGAACATGTGAATTGAGGGTAAACTATGCCTCACAGAGATCATAGCATCTTTAGCATTTTGGTTTTGCTTCTTTATCTTTCTCGACATTGCTGGAGAAATCAGATTTGCAGAACAAGAATGCATAAACAGTTTAGTCCTCAGGTCGCTCAGTAATTCCTAGCAGCCAAATTCACTCCTAGTGTATCTCCATCTGTTCCCAATGAAATTACATGCAGTGAATTTTGCCCAAAGTGTTTAAAAGCTTGAGGAGCCATTAATTTTTGTAAATTTTTGAGGCGCTACCATGATGAGAAAGGGTGGGGTTAGTGATATAATTTGGGAGGCAATGGATAAGAAAAGGATTTAATTAAGGGTAATGGGAAAGCATTAAGGCAAAGGAAATTTGCCAGTAGGTTGATTTAAAAACATATACATATTCTCAGTGCTCTGATCAATTTAACAGTTCAGTAGTCATCAGAATAATGTTGAAGTCCCACTGTTTGAAGCAATTAAATGCATGTGTTTCAAATAGCCGAAACATATATACCAAAAATAGAAAATTACATAGGTCTGTTTCACCAACAAGTCCCTCTAGTTTGAAATTCTTCCAAGACTAATGGCACTGCCTGACAAAACAAGGTAATGTTTCCAATTAGTTGGATTAATAATTTGTCATCTCTGCTGCCCATTTCTCTGGTTTAAAGTTTGGTTACAAACAATCTAGCAAAAGGCAGTTAAGTGCAGAATGTAATTTCAAGTTCCTTAAATGTAAATGATTTTTTGTCTTCAGTTGTTTGTTTTTCTTCTTCTCTTGAAACAAACCACAATTAAATATGTTACTGAAATAGTGAAGAAAGTAATAAAATCTTCAAAAGAGCTATACAAATTAGAAGAATAATCACCAATATAAAAAAATGCAGGCTCCTATACTACAACATTGGATCAAAAATACCTTAAAAACTATATACAAAATTTATAACTCCTTATTTACATCCTATTCCATGAGTATTTAATGCCATTGATTTCCCTGTTTGGAAAGACCATTAAAGGACAAGGCAGACACACACGCTCTTGAGAGAAATTATTGAGTGGGGTGTTAAAAAGTGAGCAGATTAAAAAGGCTACTTACAAGAGACAGGCATACAGAGTTAACGGAGTGTGTTCCCTATAATCCATCAGTTGTCACATTGCAGCTATCTGGTGATAAAATCAATATAAGTGCCGTCAGACACACAACATTGCTTCACTGGGAACTCTAACCTCAATATGTCATCATACAGGTATTTAAGCATCAGGCCAAATTGTGTACAAAGCTTAATGTGGCTCTGAGCTTGCAAACTCTGACAAAGGATGTATTTGTTCTGCAATTTTGTTTGCTTTCCGCACACCTCTGTTGAATGCATTCATCTTAGCAATTATCTTCCTGAGGTGGATCAAGGTGCTTTTGCAAACAAGACTTTCCCACCACACTTCAGTCAAGAGAAATCACAATTTTAATGAATTTAATCAACTCTAATACTGACAGAAAAACATTTCAAATTTAGGTGTTTTGAGATGTTTTTCCCTGGTTACTTTTCACTGCAAAAAGTGATTTTGGAGCTGTACATCAGTCTTATTTTTCCATTCTTTCATTTCCAAACGTGTGTTTTTGTGCAGACTGGTGGTTCTGACACTATTCTTGTGGAAAAAAAAAAAAAAGAAAAGAAAAAAAATCCAAAAAGTATGTATAAACTGAACATGAATTTAAAATGAAATGAGGTTAAACTGGATCACATCTTTAGATCAAGAAAAACAATTCTTATTTGAATAGGTGTTGTTTACTAGGGTGAGAAGGGCTTTTCTTGCAAAGCACATTGTAAAGAATTGATTATTACAGATGTCAGTGGCACAAAAAACAAGAGAAGCCCAAATGAACTGACAGAAACAAGCAAAAAGGCCTCCTTAACTCAGATCTCATTAACTTCAAGGCCTATAGTCATGAGCCAGATCAGAAAAAATCAGAGTAAGGAATTACACTGTATATGATGGATCTTAATGTTAACATCGAGCCTAGGACAGGACCAGTACAGGATGCACAACATTTCTCTGTTGTTCTGTTTCCTGCTTGCATAGACTGTGTCCATAGACTCTTCTTCATCAGCAATTTACCCTTCATAGCATGTTCAATAATATACCTTTAGCCTCAAATAAAATAAATAATATATTTTTAAAAATCCTTCAAAGTTGCAAATCCTTCTATTGCATGAAAAATATTTGCTCCCATGTTCCCATTCATCTGCCTAGGTTTCTCTTTCACCTGTATCCTCATTGACAGATATCTTCTCCCCTGTCTTTGTTAAGGGCTGTCCTTATAATTTCTGTTATATGCAATAATTAGTACCACTTCAACGAAAGACAGATTCTGACAATCCAGATCTGAAGTGCTTGATACCCGTCCACTATTATCCCATTTCCAAAGCAAGATATTCTGTTTTTTAGGGAGATGATAGGGTTATATGTAAGATTATATTCTCTTCTAGGCTGAACACATTTCAAAACTTGTCAAACTGTTCCTATGCTCCTAACAGCTCCTATGCAACAACAGCCAGTGCCATAATACCACCACATCTGCATGTATTGACAATATACTTTCCACTGGTTTTGCTCAGTGTTTTTCAATGTGAACAAGTTTGAAATCTAGAGTTAATAACGAGGCATGTAAAGTCATCCACAATGGTTTGTTTTAATGACTATAAGTGCTGTTGAAGTTCATTAGTGCCAAGAGTAACTAAGATCAGTGTACCATGCAGACATTCATTTACTTCCCCACCATGGTGCCCAAGAGAAATGAAAGCCATGGAGACTGGTGTTTCACCCCTCTACTGCAATAAATATGCTATGCTGAACACAGGGAAGATAAAAATCACATCCCGGGAAGCAATACTGATGAGTTTAAAGTAATTTTCCTCCACTGATATGCTACTCCAGGTCAGTAGAAGTTTCCTGTCCTCTAAGCTCATGTTTGAGGTACTCTTATCTGGTATGGTTTGGTCAACTGTGGAAATAAAAGCTGACTCACAACTGATTTCTACAATCTTGTTCCAGCGTATACTGATCTCAGCCATTACTGCAGGAACCCCATGCCATGCCCATTTCCCCCTCACTGCTCCCCTCTCTGCCACACCTGTGATGGTTTTCCTCTCCCTCCTCCCTCCCCTCTACCCTACCATCTCCACACAGGAGCCTCCATCATGTCCTTCCAGGTTGTCTTTTTTTTGGAACAAATCAAACAGTACTGAAAAACTGGCTACCATATCCAATAAAGCTCAAAAATAACATCATTCTACACGGACATTTCAGAGTATCTGTTCTGCCCTGGCAGGTCAACTCATTTCATGAGTCACCTGCCACAATTTTATTTTATCTCAGTGAAGCCAGAAGCAACAGAAATGGCAGGAACCTGCTTCAAATGTCAACCTCATTAGGCTTTTAAACAAATTACCTTAAATCAAAGTTACGTATTTTTAGCAGGAAGCATATACATTTTGTATTTGCTGCAAGTCATGCACTAGTGAACAAGTCATGCACCCACAACAGTGAAATAAAAATGAGTAGATAAATCAGGATAATTTTTATTTCCTATTATGCTAGCAGTTGCATTTGTATTGTGTTGTTCTCTAGTCTCTTTTATGGCTAGTTTAGGTATGATCTTAGAGGAAAAAGAAAGAAGAAAAGTAACTCGGTCAACTTCCTGCACTTTTTGTCCTGTATTTGAACTACAGTACCATCACCATGGCACGTAATTTTACCTACAGGAACGTAAGAATGATATAATTTTTCATTCCACCATGTGTTCTACCTTCTGATTTTCTCATTAGAATATTGTAATATTGATAAGATGATTTCTAAACTGTTTTGTAATATTTTACTTCACAAAATGTAGCATTCTGTAATTGCCTAATGCTTATGGTAGAATTGTGCTATACTGCTCTGATCTGTCTCACCAGCTGGGCTAGCTAGATGGTGCCAAAAGGAACAGCCCCAAAAAGGTTTATATTCTCCATCTACTCAGTTACTGAAACGCACACAAAGTGACATCAGCTAAAAGCAAGAGTCAGAGGTCCAACCTAGATGCAAATATTGGCTACAGGTTGAGTCTCTAAGGCATCCTTGAAACTAGAAGTAAAAGAAGGAGCAAATCAGCATAAATTCCAACAAGACTGGAAAGCAGCTAGAAAATCAGGCTTTTGTGGATGGAAATTGAAGTTCCTGAAGCTCAGTCATGCTGTCATGTGTTTAACTTCCCAGTGTGAGAGGAAGTCATTTAGCCGTGAGGGAATTAACAAAGAAATGCTTTCATAATTGAAGTTTTAAATTGTTTCTCTTATCATCAAATTATAATCATGCATGGAACTGACAGAGAGAAATAAGTTCAGAACATGAGGAAGCATGAGCAGGGTGATTAGCATGTTTTCCCTAAGGTGTAGATCCAGCAAGAGAAATGCAGTGGGTTTTAAAGATTAGTGATAGAATTGTTGGTCATGAAAGCAAAAAAAGATTTGCAGTATGAAGTTTTTTAAACCAAATCCATTAGACATCTTTATACTTACATAAATAGTATCACATTTCCTAATTGTGCTTTCCTAAGTATTGTTTGTTTGTCATAAAAGAACGGAATTGAAGCAAGTTGCCCACAAATTCTTCTGAATTTAGTTGGTTTATAACAAAAGACATAAGACAAAAGAAATACTACAATGAAGAACTGAAGAATTATCAAGAGGGGTGAGTATGTTTATGCCCACTTCTGATCACCTGCTGTACCAGTATCACTTGTTGACCTCTGAGTACACTTCATAAGCAGTGAGCACATTCTTATTACGTGAAAGAATAGAGTAGCAATTTCCATTCAACTTCCATACATTCCAGACACAGATGAATACTCTGCCAGTAGTACTGTTTCTGGTGTATTAGGAAGGATGAGCTGGCCTTATGGGATCAACAACATGAAAATTAGGGCAGATCATCACTGCAGAATCTCCTTCTTTTATCGGGATTAAAGCTTCCATTAGAAACTTTCTGGAAGGTTGTTGAAGAGCAGTTAGTTGACATTCCTGCACATGGGGAAAAATATCCATTGCCAACAGCGTTCATATTTATTCTTCTTCTTGAGATGTGGATATCAGCTGAAGTGCCTCTTGTGGCTTTCCCATCAACAACTGCTGTGGAAATAAATCCTACCGCAGGCCTGCCCTGCTGCATGGCTTATGTAGATCCCAGCTCCGGCAGTGCTCCCGTTGTTAGCAGTTTATAAGAAATCTTTATAGAGAAGAGTTACAGCAACTTCACATTAGGATAATGTTTTGAACAGCTGTGCATTTTCAAATGCTAAAAGCATTTAGAATTATTGCCCACTTCTTTCAATAATTAGCTTAAACAGCCATTTTACTTCTTTTTTTATTAAACAAAATAAACTTTGTTTTGATGACATAATAAATTTTTATGTGTTCAGCTCTTCCATATCTTTTTTTCCCCCTGCAAAGGAAAAGGAATCACAGAAGCACAGAACATTTGGAGTTGGAAGGGACCTTGAAAGATCATCCAGTCCAACCCCCCTGCCAGAGCAGGACCACTCAAAGCAGGGTACACAGGGATGCATCCAGTGGGGTTTGAATGTCTCCAGAGAAGGAGACTCCACAGCCTCTCTGGGCTGCCTGGCCCAGGGCTCTGTCACTCTGACAGTGACAAAGTTCTTCCTTACGTTCACCCAGAATCTCCTATGTCCCAACTTGAACCCATTCCCCCTTGTCCTATCACTGGCCATCCCTGAGAGAGCCTGGCTCCATCTTCCTAACACTCACCCTTTACATATTTATAAACATTCATGAGGTCACCCCTCAGTCTCCTCCAAGCTAAAGAGCCCCAGCTCCCTCAGCCTTCCCTCACAAGGGAGATGTTCCACTCCCTTCATCATCTTTGTGGCTCTGCGCTGGACTCTCTCAAGCAGTTCCATGTCCTTCTTCAACTGAGGGGCCCAGGACTGGACACAATACTTCAGATGTGGCCTCACCAAGGCAGAATAGAGGTGGAGGAGAACTGCTCTTGACCTACTAACTACAGCCCTTCTAATGCACCCCAGGATGCCATTGGCCTTCTTGGGCACCAGGGCACTTTGCTGGCTCATGGTCATCCTTCTGTCCATCAGAACCCCCAGGTCCCTTTCCCCTTCTCTGCTCTCCAGCAGGTCAGACCCCAACCTATACTGATCCATGGGGTTGTTCTTTCCCAGATGCAGACTCCACACTTGCCCTTGTTGTATCTCATTGAGTTTCTCCCTGCCCATCTCTCCAGCCTGTCCAGGTCTCACTGAATGGCAGCACAACCCTCTGCTGTGGCAGCCACCCCTCCCAGCTTTGTGTCACCNACCTCACTGCCCAGTCCTCCAGCCCACACTGTCTCAGTTTAGCTGCGAGGATGCTGTGGGAGACAGTGTCAAATACCTTACTGAAATCAAGATAAACCACATCTACTGCTCTACCATCATCCATCCACCTAGTTACATCCTCACAGAAGGATATCAGGTTGGTTGAACATGACTTCCCTTTGGTAAAACCATGTTGACTGCTCCTAATGAGCCTCTTATCCTTGATATGCCTAGAGATAGTGCCAAGAACAAGTTGTTCCATCACCTTTCCAGGGATGGAGGTGAGGCTGACCGGTCTATAGTTACCCAGGTCCTCCTTCTTGCCCTTCTTGTAGACTGGAGTGACATTTGTTTTCCTCCAGCGCTCAACCACCTCTCCTGTTGCCCACAACTTACCAAAGATGATGGAGAGTGGCCTAGCAATGACTTCTGCCAGCTCCCTCAAGATGTATCAGGAGCATCAGAACAGGACAGTCAAGTGCCTCTTTGTCCACCATTTAGTATAAAATGCATTGATTGTTTTTGTCTTTCCAGACATAGTTCAACAAGACATTTCTTCAGTAAAATAAGCACCAAAACCTTAATGTCATTTATCTATTAAATTATTTGCAGTAAAGATCCTCTTAACCATGTACTTTACAGAAAGATGGCCAGCTCCAGGCAGGAGGACAGAAAGGATGGCTGTCCACACTGACAGACTGAGCAGAGCTGTGTCTGCATGCATTGTATGGAGTGTGTCACTCAAATAGTCCAAAGCGATCACCCTTAAGGCTGTAATTTTTCTGGAAAATGAAGAATTAATGCTGGAATAAAGTTTTCTGGGTCTTTTTAGTGAGGGCCTGGGCTTGGCAAATCCATGAATGTGTGTGAGCTTGTGGATACTGAGTGCATGGTGTGTGCGTGTCCATGCTGGTGACCTCTTGCTGTGCCATCCCAGAGGAGGAGGGGACATGGCTGTTGGTGCTGCTCTGTGAGCTGGGTCCTGGGTGTGGGCTATACTGGCTGGTAGTGGTCTACACTGAGCTGCAAGAGGGGTCCTGACTCAGAGTGGCTTCCTGGAGAAGCTGGCTGATCTTAAAATCCCTTTGTAACATATCAATAGAGGAAAGTGACAAGAAAATAAAGGCCACTTTGTGTATCCATGTCAATATGCCAAACCCAAATTAGATCTACGTGGAGAAGAATGTTTGGCCTCCATGTACCTTGCTGACGCAGTCCCAGAATGCTTCATTCCATCTCCAGGGTCATTGAGGTGCTCCCTTTGTGCTTGTTGAAGGCTTCCAACAGTCAATACATAACCCTTTGTGTGCCACCCAATGAACCATTTCAGCTAGTGCTAAGCAGTCTAATCACAAGGTAACCATCTTCACCCAAACCTAGTGGATGTATCTGTTGGCCACTAATTACAACAGGTTTTGGTTTAAATCACCATTTTAAATGAGTCAGAGTAGACCTTTGGGTTATGTGTTTGAGCAGCACTGGGTTGCACACTTTTATCTTGTCACCAAGGAAGACATGGACAGAAACCATAGCTGCCACTCTATTTTCACACATTACTTCCAATTTGACCTGTAAAGTCCATGTCTACGTACAGAAACCTTCCAGAAACCATTACTCTTTGCACTGAATTTCAAAAAGAAGCCCTGTTCTTGATGCAAAAACTTTTCTTACCTCAGACCCAGCTTCCCAATTCCTCTTCTTCTCTGGGTCTGCTGCTAAAGAGGAACATCATACTTGGGTGGCTGCTTTTCCATCTGACTGCAAGGGCAAGGGTATGGATGCATGCTATAAGATCCAGTTTAGCTAGATGGGAGATTTTTGTCATTTTACACTAGAGAAGCACTTTAGAAATGTGCGGGCAAATAAAAATTAAGACTGCTCAAATCTGTTTACAAAATCCCAACCACTGTCACTGTAATGTAAAAGCTTTATGTTTTTATGTACTTTCGTCTGAAGCATTCACTGTCACTATTGCAGTTTGCAATTACAGTGAAGTGAGGCAGAAAATAGAAGTTCAAGAATGTATTAGAGTAATGAAGTTTGAACTATTATTTGAAAGGTTGTTGTTATTTCAATAAATATTTAATCTTCCTAGCTGCATGGATTCCTAATTGATCTTTAACTATTATTGTTCCTGGACATTTCCCATCGACTTCTAATTGCTGTTTTAAGGCAATGGGGAATAGAGAGGATAATGTGCAGTGGCTGTGGGAGATTGTTACACTACACCACTCAAACATGCTTAATAAAGTATTTTTAACAACTCTTTGCCAGAAAGGAAAAAATTAAGTTCATATTAGCTACTGTAATGTCTTTCTCAAAGCTCCATGGTTATATGCCAATAAACCATCACTAACAATTAGAGTTTATATACAGGTTAGTTGAATGTAGATTGATAAAAGCTTTTCATATTAATTGGGTGAAGACAGTTCATATTACTGAAATAAAGATTTCTAGTTGCTTATAGAGAAATCTCTTCCAGGATTCATGGAGACTTATGGGATGTTTAGAAAAAAACCTTTATAATCCATCTTTAGCATTTTAATAGATAATATATTTATGTCCTGAATCTGGCTGTGATGGAATTAATTTTCTTTGTGGCAACACCTATGGTGCTGTGTTTTGCATGTGTGAGCAAAACAGTGTTGACGACACATCAGTGTTTCACTGATTGCTGAGCCCTGCCACCACAGTGTTAACGTCTTTTCCTTTTATTTTTTTTCCCCACTCTGTCCCTGCAGTGAGCTGGGGGTGGGCAAGAGGTTTGGAGGGGACTCAGCCTGAAGAGTTGACCCCAACTGACCAAAGCCGTATTGCACACCACATGTAATCATGCTCAGAATTAAAAGCTCAGGGGAGTGAGGAGGAAGGGGAGGGCACATTCAGGGTTATGGAGTTTGCCTTCCCAGGTAACAGTTATGCATGATGAGGTCCTGCTTTCCTGGAAATGGCTGAACACCTGCCTGCTGGTGGGGAGTGAATGAATTACTCTTTCAGCTTTGCTTGAGCATGTGACTTTGCTTCACCCAACAAACTCCCTTTGTCTCAGCCGAGTTTTTTCACTTTTGTAATCCTGATGTGGAGGGAGTGAGGGAAGAACTTCATGGGGTCTTAGCTGCAGGGTGGGGGGTCAACCCACCAGAGTTTACATGGCAAGGTTTGTAATAACATGTTAGGACAGATTGGACAGTTTATTTACTGATAAGACTAGTACAGAAGGTTTATTTTAAGGTAACTTCATACGTTAAGTAGTGGGTGTTGAGTGACTGTAGGTTTTTTAAAAAAATATTATTGTCATTATTGCTGTTATTATTATTATTATTATTATTATTCAAACTGCACAGACCTAAGAACTTATTATAACTTCCAACATATTGAAAATGCAGCAGCTTGTTCAAGGCCTGGCTTCTGCATATTTAGAGATCCTTAGCATGACCAGGAAGAAACAGACAAATTTAGGCACATCCAACCCAACTGAATTTTAAATCTTGTGCATAAGAAAACAATAATTTATTCTCCATTTTGATACTACTTAGAGTAAGCGTAAGTTTGTGGATTAATAATTATCTATATATTATAGAATAAAAACATAATGTTAAACTTTTCAATAGTGATGCAGAAGTATTTAGTTAGCTTTGATCTCATGTTACACTTATAATACAGTCTCCCAATTAGCACTAGACAATTGATATATTAGTATATTGTGTTCTACTGGTTTATATATTACATGATTTATATTATCAATTTTAGTAATATTTCTTAAGAAATAATAGAACAGTCTTATCACGTTTATGCTTCAAACATTGCTACACGATGATTTTTGCTGGAGGATGACACTTATTACCACTTTGGTGACAGCTAGATACTGAAATACATTTCAGGTTTTCAACCATAATTAATACTTTGCTAATATATTCTAGGCTTCATGCTTTGATAGGCAGAGATGCTAGCCTAAGAAACAGGAACTGATTGAAATGTTTGATAAACATATGTTCATTCTGGTTTTTATACTGACACAACTGAAATTTCAAATGCATTCCTTGTGAAGAGCTTACAAAATTAAGTGTTGTTTTCTGAATACAGCTTAGGCAATTGGCCATCCTGTTCCTAGGTCAGGAGCAAGGAATTTGAACCAGTTTGCATTTTTATATTTGCTGAAAGATAAGATCTTCAATTTAATTTCTTTTTAAATGCTTATCTGTGTCTGAGAAGAAATGTACATTTGCATGTGATCCTTTGTGATTTTGTTCAATGTTTGTCAGTATTGCAGTTGCATGTAAATTACTACTGGTTGATCATTATAACTCAGTGTTGGCCGTACAATTTGCACACAAAAACATGAATATATATGGGTTTCGATACAAGATTCCAATTAAAAATTAATTCCTTAGCATGAATTTGGCACCAGAGGAGTGGTCAGTCCCGAATCTCTGAATGAGCTGGATGTGAACATCATAGCATGTCCAGGGGTGATGAGACTCATCCATCATGCTTTAAAGCACTGCAATGAAGCATGCATGCTTGGCAGGAGGCAGGGGTCAGTCCACAGGGTCTTACCACCCCACTAGAAACTGGAACGGGGACAGACAGTCTTTGCTTTACATGTGGGAGTTCAAATCTTCCAGCCTGGCAGCATCAGTCTTGGCACAAAATTCTTTTTGTGGATGTCCCCTCCCTGGCAGTGTTTAAGGCCAGGTTGCGTGGGGCTTTGAGCAGCCTGGTCTAGTGGGAGGTGTTCCTGCCCATGGCGATCTTTAAGGTCCCTTCCAACCCAAACCATTCTATGATTCTATGAAAATTCTATGATTCTACGAAAAGTTGTTAGTTCTGAAATTAATTTATTATACTTATTCACATCTGTGAGTGTGTACAGTACGCATTCACCCACTATGGACATACAAGACAAATTAAAATGCCAGCCTAAGACTAGAGAAATATGTCAATCATTGGTTCTCTTCTTATGACATCTCATCAAATCACATCCACTTTCTGTAAATTTAAGATACAAGTGTAAAAGTTTTTGTGATGTAGAGAGATTACAATAACAGAGGTCATATGGGTATCTTGAATGCACGCATATGGACTCCATTTTTGTCACTTACATGTGTATCACAGAGAATGAAACAAAAAGAAACCTGAAAGCCTACCTCAAAAGCTTATGGCTTGTGATACACTAGCAGTTGTTGGATTTTATTTTTTAAAACCTCATTTACATTCCTGAGATAATCTATTTTTACTTCTTCCTTCTCTGATATTGTTCAGTAGTCCATGATATTGCTTTAATATTAGACAAAACATATTATCAACAAATAAAATAATCTACTGTTTAACACACATAGGAGTCATATACTTCTTTCCATAAAGGAAATTATTTTCATCTTGTATTTGATTAAAGGAATCCTATTACTAAATCCTATTACTACATTTAGTAATAGGATTTCTTAAATCAATCTTGATTTTTATACTGCCAGCCTGAGAGTTCATTGTAGTGTTCTAATTCACAGGGACAGATTCAAATTCATAGCTATGGTTTCAAGGAAGGTGATCTCAGACTGCCATAAGGCTATGGTGATCTGCAGTCACACCCATTAACCCACTAGATTCCGGTTAAACCCAGCTGGCTTTGGAACCACTTATGAAATATGGTCAATATCTACAACTTAATTTATTTCATCATTATAGTTGTGATGAGTCTGGTGGTTACAGAGCAGGCTAATGATAAAAACACGCTGAATAACTGGCTAATTAAAGTCACTACACTTTTTGATGTTTTTCTTAATTGGTCCTGGGGGAGATGGAGAGGATGGTGAATTACCATGCTGATTAGAAATACAGTAGCTGCTGCAGTTCGGATTTTATTTGGGAGAAGAAGAAAGTGGCAGCTGGAGAGTCATCAGAGGATAGGAGCAATGATCCCATCGTATGACCACTTTTAATGAACAATTTATCAAGGCACATTGAGTTTTTTCCTCCATTCAGCAAGCTTATAATGGACTTCCTCCTAAGAAGTCACAATTTTACATCTCTCATGAGTTATTTGGGGGAGCAGTGTAAGAGGTACCTGAAAGGAGCTAGACTGAGATGTGCATTATAGAAGCAGGAAGTAGAAAAGGATCTCTGCAGCTGATAACTTTAAATATTTTCCCAATAGAGAGCAAAACCAAACCCCTGGTATTGTGCAAGCATAATTCTTTATTCATTTCCATCTACTGTAACATTATCATTCACCAAAAGATGCCCCAATCTGTGAAGAAGCCTTGTCATTTTAGTCAAAATTGTGTTGTTGGAGACTGAGCAGGTTTTGTTAGAAAACAGGCACATCCCTGAGTTTTGCACTGAGTGCTGTTATTCTGTGAGACAGCAGCTGGTCACGAATATGGAAACTGAGCTCCTTTTTGCAGCAGTGTGCAAAGCCAAGATGTCTGGAACCGTAACAGTCATTTGGCAGGAGGACGAAAGGAATGAGTTTGATTTTCCTGGTCAGATCAACACTGAAGTGGTGTGTGTGTGTATGTGCATGTAATGAGAAGGCATCGAGGAGAGTGATTTAAAGTGCCAGTTGAGTGTGCTATATGCATTATAGTAAGTAGAATAGGAATCATGAGATGTGTCTGGTTTGTAACATTTAAAAATTTGTAACTTAAGTTATAACATTTGAAAAGTTACAACTTAAAGAAAATTAATTCAACAGTAAAATAGGTATACTAATTAGATCTGAGCTTTATTGTGGGGTTTCACCTATTCTTTGTGACATGTAACTTGAAAAACATGCAAACAGGAGACCTTAGCTCATTCTTGCTACTTTGTAGGGGAATAATCATTCTGAGAACAAACCTGTGCTGAAACTGGTGCAAATGAACGGGCAAGGATCTTAATCTTTTTGTCTGCACATGTGTATGCACCTATATGCAGATATCATATCTTAATGAAATTTTATTGAAGAAGTTAAGATATCCTGGGAAAAAGCATCTATTAAACTGTCACTTTCTCATATTTAGAAGAAGCATATTTATTCTATTTGTAATTTAGATAAATGAATATCCATACTCTCTATACAAACCAAATAGAGCCAGTTTAGGCTGCTGAAGTAGCTACAGCATGTAATAATTCATTTGAGATCTTGTGAAAGGATTTATTGCTGCATATATGTCATCTAATTTTGTTGTTTCTGCAACTTAATATTTGATAGTATAACTTGTCTGAGCTCAGTGTAATGCATTTTTATGGGTTTTCTGTAGCTAAACCTGGGGACGTGGAAGCAGCTCACTGCTGGCAAGAGAAAAGGATGCACAGTTGGCTCCCTCTGACCTCGCACCCTGACAGGAATGATCTTGGGTGTTTTTTGTGGACGTCTCCCCACAATCTAGACATAGCTGGTGCCTATTTAGACACCTGGAAAGATGTCTTGCTGGTGAGGAAAGAAAAAAATTCATGTATTGAGATTTACCTTTGGCAGATGAGATAGAGGATGGGAGAGCAATACAGCAAGTACCTGGTCACGCACCATGTAGTGATAGAGACTAGAACCCCAGCTGCATTTTGTGACTTCCCTCCTAACTGAAATCTTTGTAATATAGGAAAGAGCTTTCTGAACACTTCTGCTTTGACTGCACATTTTAAATTTTTGTCAATAATTATTTATCCTGTGACCTTCCCTTGCACTCATGTGAAGCTTAGCATTTCCACTATGGCTGTGTAAAGCACAGTCTCCTGTGATCTCCTGGCTTCAACGTATGCCTCCAAGATTTTGCACTAAAAGAGGGTTGCTGATCCTTATTCACCTTTTCCTGCCACCTAAGATCGTATAGACCTCTGCCATGTCTCTAAAGTGGAATCTTCAAAAATTAATTTTCTCTCAAAATATAGTCTTATCGTGTTCTCCTGTGGGAGCTGCAGTCATGGTCAACACACTGAAGAGTAAACTGGAAAATTCAGGACTAAGCAAGTCAAGTGACTCTGCAATAAACCTACTTATAGTTCTTCTGCAGTCCAGGCAGAAGGAGGGCTTAAAATATGTCTTCCTCATGAGTTAAATACATATTATGAAAGAGATATTTCTTGTGGAATAGCCCACAAAGTGTATATTTAGGGCTTGCTGAAAGCTATTTTGAATTTGCTTCACTTAAATTACAGCTTTAGGGACTGATTTTAAAGAGTCCTGGCACTGAGGATCAGGTGCTAATGAAAGGGTGGTTGACTTTAGTTATCGGATCATCAGTTGCTTTTTTTCCTTAGCAGGCAAACAATCTTCAACTTTCTGTGTACTGTAAATCCAACACTGAAGAAAAGGCCTCTAGAGTGCATAGGACATTAACATGGTTGGGTTTTTATTACTCTATTTCAGAAAAAGTGAATTGAAAATGTTTTGATTTAATTTTCAACTAATTGAAAAACTTATTTTCTTAGATAAAAAATACCGAAATATAAACTTAATTGAGTGTACGTTTGCTCAGAACTACATTTTCTAACATGAGCAACTAAAATTAGAATTCAGACACAATGGTGCTAGATTTGCAATTTAATATCAGACCTTTAGGAATCCTGACAGTTTGCTCCAGGGGATAAAATAACAGTTACCACTTTAAGAGATAAAGTTTTCTACCATTATTTTCACAACATTTATGCAGCTATGACTAAAAGTGACAGAATAACTCTTTACTGAAATAAATGGTGTGGTCAACAACCTTCCACTAGCAGATAAAAGCCTCACGTCAAGTGATTTCAATGACCAAGCAGAAGGTAACCTGGCAACATGCAACAGATGAAGGGTCCCCATGGAATAGGTCAGGCAGGCATCAATGTACTTTCTGCTCCTCTAAAAGTTCTTTCAGCATAATTTAATGAACAAAAACATACTGCATTCCAGATGTTCAATCAGCACAAAACATACTGCTTTAAATGCCTGATGCCTATTGATTATAATATCAGGTATTTGTCTAATGATGGAAATAATGGACCCACCTAGGAAGTAGTTTTCTATTACATTATCTTACATTATCATTCACTTTCAGGCCCTATTGTTGTGATAATTGCCCTACAATATTACACACTGAATGCCCTGTAAGTAAGACAGCAACAGATGGAGAAAAGAGGAAAGTTGTACTGGAAAAATACAACCTTGCCATGTGAATAGGAATGCTAGGAGTTGGGAGGAAAACACATTTCTTTGGAGATCATAAGTGAAGATGCAACACAAAAAGTGTAAACGAAGCTGCATTAGGCATTGATACTATTACTATTAAAAATAATCATGAATTGATTTAAAATTGAGTAGACATTGTGGCAAAAACAGAATTCTGAAAATAAATGATCATTAAACACTGCTTGTCTCTGAGTGGTTTGACCCTGCTTCAGTAGGACAACCATCATCCCACAATTCACTTTCACAAGGACAGCTAACATTTACAGGTGTAGCAGGGTGAAGAATCATTCATGACACCCAGACTTAGGGTGGATTTAAAACATCCACATACCATGAAGAGTAAAACAAGTCATCCTTAGGAATTAGGGACTTAACTGAACTCGTAATGTTGAAGCATCTGCAGGAATTTAATTATTAGAAAGCAGACTTGTTAATGGATCCCACCTCCAGTTTTGTGATGACATAGCCAGAGAAGTAGATTGCATAACTCCAGCAACAAGAACTGTTGCAATAGCTGGTAGATGCTGCTCAAGCCTGAGATATCAAAGGACAAGTTCCACTAAACTGAGAATATAAAAGATTGCAGAATCATAGAATCATAGAAAGTGCCGAGTTGGAAGGGACCCTCCAGGATCATCGAGTCCAACTCCTGTCCCTGTGCAGGACACCCCAGGGTCACACCATGTGCCTGAGAGCATCATCCAAACACTTCTTGAGCTCAGGCAGGCTTGGTGCTGTGACCACTGCCCTGGGGAGCTGTGCCACTGCTCCACCACTTGCTGAGTGAAAAACCTTTTCCTGA
>VZRW01011136.1:0-10958 GCA_013398125.1 Aegotheles bennettii
AAAGGTGAGTGTCATCTGACGCCGTAATAAAGGGCTTCACATCTATCCTTTTGTCCAAAAACATTACAGGCAGTTAAAAAAAAAAAAAAAAGAAACAGGACAGATTGAAAGAGGAGAACTTGAAGATACAATGACCAGAACAAGTGGAATTTATTCTTAACAGCTGCAGTGTTTGTTTCATAAGGAATCCCTTGGAGGTCCAGGTGCAGGATAACTCGGGGCCTAATTAGGCATCCTTATGAAAGTCAGCTATCAGGTGCAGGATAAGTATTTGTAATTGTGTTCTATGTTGTTGATTTAAGAGTTGGAGAGTTGATTTTTTGGATGGGGGAGAAAGATAGATTGTGTCTCTCCATGGGAGAGAACCTGGGCACAGGGATATGGCTGTCATACACAGCTAGTCAAAATGAGACAGATACTGAAGTGGTTCTTCCACAGGTGCCACAAACTGCTGTCCCTGAACAGTGAAGGGGAGGCAGGGCACTCTCTCATTCAGTTTATGTCTGTATTTGAGATAAACAGACCTCATGCTTCAGGAAACAAAGCTGATTCTCAGCTGGTATTAGGAAAAGGCTTCTCCTGTAGTTAAACTCTTTCACTATTTTGTGTCTTGCAAGTAATTTATGCCATCTGCTGAGACACTTCAAAGTTGTTATAGACAGAAGATTCACCTAGGTGGTTCACTGATTTGTTCTACTGCCATAATTAATATCATTAAGTTACAAAGGCTCTGTAAAGATTTGTGAAATAACTTTGTTCACTCAGAGGTTCCAACAAGCTGAACAAGGAGGACCAGCACTAGATCAGGGACTGGTGAGGTGTTCTGCATTGCTCTTCCCAGTTCGGGAACTGCTCTGTCAGGGAGTCTTATGGGTAGGCAGTGCCAAAGGACAACTAGACATCCTTCAAAAATATCTCATTTGTTTTCTATACTATGCAGATAAATGTTTAAACACCTTATATCTAGAAAAAATAATCCTAGAGTTTTCTGTGTTGCCATTTTCTGATTATTAAAGTATTTTCTTACTTCATAAATGTGCCCAATCACATGCAAAACAAAACCAACATCATTTCAGGTTGCTACAATAAAATTACCTGCAAATTAGCAGAAAGGTTAATTAATCGGGTATGTATGACTGCTATCTCATTTTCAAATATGTATTATGCTCCTGGTGCAATTACTACACACTGCAGAATAAAACCCTACTGACAGTGCCCATTGTGATTGTCTGGTTTGTTCCATCTCATGTATAATCATCCTGCTGCAGGTTATTCATCTGAACATATACAAATTCCTAATTTTCAATATTTCGTTGCTCTTGCTGTCAGTGGACCCAGAAGGGCACATTCACCAAAATGCAAATTTGTTGAGAATATTCTTAATGATTAGATTAAAAACTGCAATGAATATGTTTCTGGAACCTGTTCTAAAGGTTTTTCTAAAGGTTTTGTAGATTTTTATCGGAGAATGATAAAAATAACACTTTCTTATAAAAGACAGCAGTTGCACTATTACTTTAAGTAAAAACAAGAACATTAACTATAAATATCAATATATAAAAAACTTGCTGCATGAACATAAACATTAATAGCAATAGTTCTAATAATTTCAATAAGGATATTTTCTTTTCCTAGAACATAGTTAGCTACAATGAGAGCTGGAGTACAAAGAGTTGCAAAGGCTATGCAAAAACATTTGATCCAGAGACCACTGAAGGGGAAGACACACCATTTGAGTAGTCTTAAGCTCCTGCAGAGAAATTCCACCCACTCGGTGTAACTGTTGTCCCAAAGGTCACTTACAAAAGCAGCATCTAGACTTGCATTCAATTTTTTTCTGCAACTAGAAAGACAGTGGCTGCAGTGTGAGTTGTCCAGGTCAGTGATGGAAAGAGGGATCAAGTAAAAATCACAGAACCATGGAACCAAATAATCACAGAATAGTTGATGTTCAAAGGGACCTCTGGAGGTCATCTGATCCAGGTTGACCGGGATCATGTCCATACAGCTTTTGAATATCTTCAAGTTGGGGACTCCAAAATTTTCCTGGACAACCTGTGCCAGTGCTCAGTCACTCTCACAGTGAAAAAGGGCTTCCTGATGTTCAGAGAGAATGTCCTGTGTTTTAGTTTATGCCCATTGCCTCTGGTCCTGTCACTGGGCACCACTGAAAAGAGCGTGGCTTGGTCCTCTTTTCACGCTCCCTAGAGATATTTGTATATGTTAATAAGATACACCCTGAGCTTTCTCTTCTCTAGGCAGAACTGTCCCAGCTCTCAGCCTCTTTACTGGACTCTCTCCAGTATGTCCCTGTCTCTCTTGTACTGGGGAGCCCCGAACTGAACCCAGATATGAAGGTGTGGCCTGAACAGTGCTGAGGAGAGGGAAAGGATCACCTCCCTCAACTTACTGGCAATATTTTGTCTAATGCAGCACAGGACCCTATTTGCCTTCTTTACACAAGAGCACATTGTTGGCTCAAGTTCAACTTGGTGTTTACTAGGACCCCCACGTCCTTTTCCACCAAGCTGCTTTCCAGATGGGCGGTTCCCAGTACGTAGTGGTGCATGGGGTTGTTCTTCTCCAGGTGCAGGACCTTGTAGTTCTTGTTGAACTTCATGAAGTCCTGTTGGCCCATTTCTCCAACCTGGCAAGGTCCCTCTGGGTGGAAGCACGATCATCTGGTATATAAGCCGTTCATCCCAGTTTTGTGTCAGCAGCAAAATTGCTGAGGGTACACCCTGACATGTCATCCAGATAATTACTGGAGATGTTAAACAGAACTAGACCTGGAACTCACTCCTGGGATACACTGCTGGTAACTGACCTCTAATCAGACTTTGTTTCACAGATCACCACTCTCTGGCCCTGATCAGCCAGTTTTCAATCCACCTCACTGTCTGCTCATCCAGCCCATACATGAAAAACTTGTCTGTAAGCATCTTATGGGAGACAGTGTCTAAGGCCTCACTGAAGTCATGTACGCAATATCTATTACTCTCCATTCATATACAAGGCCAACCATTTAATTGTAGAAGTTTATCAATTTGGTGAAGCCATGTTCTTGATAATTTTCTCATCCTTAACATTTCCAACAGTGGTTTCCAGAATTAGTTGGATGGTGATGGAAATCACCTTCCCAGGGATCAAGGTGAGGCTGAGTGACTTCTGGAAAAAAAAAATAATTTAAAAAAAGTAGATCTGCAATAGTCAGATTATATATGCAGATTGATGTATTGGTTTAAAATGGTTTGAATGTATTATGGCCCAAGCAAATTTTGGCCAAGGACTCCACAAACTCTGCAAACAGAATAAAGTCAGTAACAAACAAGCAAAGAAGGAAAGCACATTAGATTATTCCATTTCTTTGCTGCATCAGAGTTCAGTACAGGAGTACATTAACTGGGCAGCACAATAGGATTCATTACATGCATTACACCACAGCTTGGCCTTTCAAAACTCTACCTTATGCACAACTTTTCTGCATCCTCTCAGACTATATTTTTGGTTCAAAAATGCCACATTTAAAAGCAGAGAAAACAAAAAAAACTGTATCTGCAGTGCTTCAGCTCTCGTCTAATTTAACAAGGACTTTAGATTTAAACTTTAAATCACACATTCTGATATTTAGCCATCCCTGTTTTTTCAGTGTGGAAAGGGGAATTGTTTTGTTGAGTTAGCATCATGTGTCAGAAGTGGCTGGGAAGGAGTCAGATAATTAACTAAGCTCCTGCTGAGAATGTAGACCGTTTCCCCTTTCTTTTCTCTTTCAAAAGGTTTCTTATTTTTCCCTTCTCAGAGACAGTATTAACTTTCATTTAACTGTTATGAATTGCAGGAAGTGGACAACCTCAAATCTAACACATGGAAATGCAAAAAGAAAGGGAAAATATTGCCCTGTAAAAAATTAATTTTAAAAAATTTTCATGTTCCGTAGCAAAATATTAAAATTATGTAGGCGCAATCACAATGAAAACATTGTGTTTTATTAAAAATAAATCTCTCTCAAGGTATCCATTACACATTTCCAGATTAAATAACAAATTTCCAAATTGTAAAGAAATAAGGGCCCTTCAGGTGGACTGTATCTGGCAGCTGTCAATGACATGGCATCTTTTTGATATCTATCTTGCAGCTTTTATAGCTATTTTATTGCTATTTTCTGCACACTCTGGGCCCTGACCCAGATACTGGTATAAAAAGAATAGATACAGCTGCATACCTTTAATGAAATTGTTTGTTTCTATATGTTTTTTGCTTGCTCCATGCATTGCAGCCATGGGGTTTTTTTTGTCATGATTTAGGATGTTGGCATTTTCTCTGTCTGACATTATCTGATTGCTCTATTGGACTTTCTTCCAGGCCTCAGCTTCTTCCCACGCTAGAAGTTTGAAAAGACACCTTCTGGCAGTCATTTAAACCCATCTGGAGAGACAAACGGGAGACTTCCAGTTACCACAGAGTAACGTTCATTCCAGTTCCTCGTCTACAAGGTGGAAGAAGCACCTGGTCTTCATTAACAGCACTGCTGTGGTTGATGCATTGCAGGTGTGAAAGTGTGTAGCTGAAATCTGACAAAACACCTGTCTTTCATAACTTTGGATCTGTCTAGTGTGGGACACTACCCTCTCAGATATGTTTTATCCTGCCTTGAAAGCCATAGTAAGCATTGTCCTGTAATTATGAAATCAGAGTCATCATTTGCTGGGAAGAATTCTTTAGCAAATTACACTTAATTACTCTGAAATTACCTTTAATTCATGATAAAAACATGGCTAAACCTTGTTCTATAACACCCTCCTTTTTATCTTTATGAAAATAAGATTACACACTATCAAAACTGGCACAACCTGTTGTAATAAACAGATGCAGCTAGTTCTCTGGTTAGTAAATAGGAACTGGCCATGTGTCATAGATTATATTTTATGGAATGCTGCATCAAAATTATCCAGTTCATTCTCTGACAACACTAATTTTCCCTTCCTACTCAAGCCAGGAAGGAGTGTTTGGATTTGAGGAATTTGTTCAGTCCACTATACAGAACAAAAACAACAGAGGAGTTTGGATCTGTCTCTGAATTTCTTCAAATACAATGAGCATTTAGAGCAAGAGCTTGAGGTTATATCTCCATTTACTACCTCAAGGAGTCAAAACAGATGTTATAGATCTTGCTTAATCAACTTGTTTCTGAGTAAGATACAGATTTCTAAACATATACAGCTTTCCCATTTTTAGATTATTCCTATTATCAAATTCAGACAAGCTGTCTATTTATATATACTAGGAAGATAATGTACTCAGAAGCAGAACTTAGTATGGATAAGTAAAATGCAGACTATTTAGCAAAATAACTACACAAAACAAATTACTCATAAGAAAAATGTTTCCCCAAATACACATAATTCATTACCAAGATAGTCTTCTTTCTGTGTCATAAACTGATTTTTCCACTTCACTCTCTTCTTCAAATCACTCTGCCATTTAGAAGACAGTTTTAAACATGCTTTCTGCTAAAATGACTAATTAATATAAATTTAAGTCCCTAGTAGCACCCACTCAAAGACCAGCAATTGTGAAGCTGACTTTTAAAGAATTTATACTCAAAAGCAGCTTTCTTCTTCCAGGCAGATGTGTTCTGCAGTTAAGACAAGCCTAATGTATCCAAGAACATTCTTTTTTTCCTTTTTTCTTTTCTTTGCTTTTTGTTTGCTTTTTTTTTTGTAAGTAGGCTATAGGAAATACAGTTTGTGTTTAAACCGTAGACAGTAAAACAGGATCTCAATCGTGAGTAGACCTCCAGGCATTAATGAGATACAAAGAGTCCTGATACTTCTAGGAGTTTCCTTACATGTCTGATATACCATTTTTAGTGGTCCATCTTTTCACTGGGAGCTTGTCTTTTCAGAAGGTTCTCTCTGAAACTTAAAGGAATACAGTCACAAAGCAGTTAAAACATAGAATAGCGGCTAGGAATAGACTTCATGTTATTTTATTGTTCAGCATTTATTTATTTAAAAAGAAAACTTTTTAGATGGCCTTTTGGAAAGTATACTGAACTCCCTCGAAGCAATTTTATTTATGGGGTTTTCTTTTTCCAGTACGAGATGCAACTGGTGGCCCATAAATCAGGTTTCAGAGTTTCTTTAATGAAAACATTCCCCTCTCATTTAATGATTCCAATGCAGGATCATATTCCCTTTCTTGTAGAAAGAATGTCTGATTGTTGAATTCAAACACGTAGACTCCTAAACTACTGCAATCACAACCTACCTGCTCCCTAAAAGTTTTCAGTAGTTTATTACCAATTCAAGTAAGTTGTTGAAATGTGGCTTCATTGTGCAATACTGTCCAGCTTTAAAGGATATAATATTTTCAAAATCTCAGTCCCCTGGTATGGCAAACTTTATATAAGCACGCCACTGAGCAGAGGATTCCCTCATCTTTTTAATCAAGTTTTCAGCTTTCTTATAGAAATAATTCCTTCATTGTGCAACAACAGAGCTACAAAGCTTGTAGGTGTGCTGATCTGCAGCATTTTAATAGTCTTTATTTTCAGAGTGTGCATGAGTCCTGTTTGTTTGAGCAGGTGGCAGAAGAGAGGCTGTGAAAAAGGATCCAGTTGCATATAAAAAATAACTTTTATCAAAAGGCTTCTGTTAAGCAGTTAGACTTTGTTAGATGTAGTTCAGATTCAGTGACCCCTTTCATACTACAATATTGAGCCATTCAGCTGAGAAACCTCTCATTCAAAGTTGTTATTAGAGACAGTGTTTTCTATAGGGGAAAGGCATAGTGGGATGGGAGTGCTTTAAAGGCTTCATTACATCAGTATTGTTCTGGGCACAGCTATCATAAAGCAACTTTTTCTTCCTTCATGGAAAATTTCACCCTGGGTTCTTACCGCTCAAGACCCACTAATAGGCAAGCCATTAGCACCTTTGCCCACTGACCCGCAGTTTTGGATGGGTCAGCTGTTGCACAACCACAGCTACTTCCTTCATACGAATTCTCTGTTCTAGAGCGAAATCCAAGGAACAGTTTCCCTCCAGTCCAGCCTCAAACCAAATGCCCCAAAGTACCACAAAACAGTTTACTCTGACATATTTCCTGGCAGTACGAGAATCCGAGAGTAATTTCTGAGGCAGTTATATGTGGAGAATTTGTGCCCTTCTCACCATTTCACCCCCTCTGTTCTTGAACATATATCAAACACACCCCTGAAGAAAGCCCTAGAAGAACTACCATAGGTTTTTGTAGGGCAAACCTTAACAAATTTGTGTTGAAACTATCCATTTTTCATGCAGATATGACCTTTCCCTGTCTCCCCAGTAACCTTATACATATTTAACATCTTTCCTAATCACTCCAGCAGCTTTTGACTCTGATATTCCTGGTCATTTTAATTTTTTTCTTCGTGGAAAGGTAATAAAAGGATTATAATTTTCCTCTTATACTGCAATTATTTAAAACTTCTGATAAATAACAGGTATTTAAAAACACCAAATACTTTTTGGTCCAAAAATGAAACTAGAGAACAAATACCTGTCAGCTACAAACACACATAAAATCTGAAGCAAAGAGAGGCCAGTTTAGTGCATGTTTTAGGGGATTGGCTGGTAGTTAAGCTACCTGTTCAGAGAGGCCATAGGTGTCCCAGCTGCTTAGTATGCATCCCAGACCAGGGCCCCTGACTGCTCCCTCTCATCCAGTCAGGTAGAGACACAGGCAATTATGTGTCCCAAGTGTACTGGAGGTGTAAAAGGAGTTTGAGGTACAAATAGGTTTAAGGGTGGCAACTGAAGTTATGGTGGGGTTGTGATCGAAGATGAAATAGGATTCAAATTCACTGAAAACCAGGCTTCATTCCTGTTGTTACTTGCAGAACTTGTGTGATGTTTTTTATAATTCTCACTCTATCTTTACCAGCATTCTTTAATGATCTTAACTTAATCCTGATTGACCCAAATGATCTGAAAATGCCATAACATGGCAGTTTACAATAAATTTGGATAAAAACACATCTTATTGATATGAAAGCAGTTCATTTTAGCTATGGTACAATAAGTGAATTCATTATTAAGTATGTGTTTAGGTGTGTATTTATAGGTGCATATATGATGTCAGAGTAAACTATTTAAAATGAGAAAAAAATGGTAAAAAAAGCCCAGGCCAAAGTAGCAAAAGAAATATGGGGATTTTTTTAGGAGAGAGAAACAAAAATAATGATTATTTATGTCTGAAAAAATTCTCAATACTGAAATATATTTTTATGCAACATTTTAAAATAATAAAATTATCTTTCTTTGTAATATAAGTGTGAAGTTGTTGGAGACTTTACTGATACAAATACTGTGGAAGTGCATGTATCACTTACCCAAATTTTTATGTTTTCATTCTGAAATAGTATTCTATGACAGAGTGCCTTGTGACCTATTCTGAGCAGCAACTGGTCAAATACTGCAGCACCACAGGGATCTGATAAAAACAGTTCTGTTCCCCACACTGTGTGCTTAAACAGAATAGAGCTATTTGCCAGTCAAGGGCAGTGTTATCATTTGGTTCTACACAACAACATTCAGCTCTGTTCTCATTTCATGAAAAATCGTATCAGTTATTTATTTAAGATTTTGTCTTGTATTTCCTAAGATAGCATTGGTCAAAAAGGTCATAGCTGCTTTTGGAGAATCCTTGAAATGTTCTCAGTCCCTTTGACCATCCAGAGAACTGAAGAGGTTTTTTTGAAACACAGGAGCTTCTGTCTTCATAGTGCGCAACAGAAATTTAATCAGGCTACAAATCATCTCCATTCAGTTTCTGCTTGCTTCTGATTGTATAACGTTATTTCTCAGCTTTTTATGTGAGTGCACCATATACATATAACTGTTTTCAGTATTCAGTATTTACACAGTTCTGGGTATTTCTTTCAGTATTTCAGTATTTACACATGTATCCCCTCAACTGCAACAACACACTAAGGCTGATATGAGGAATTCACTTGTATGGGAAAGGAACTGGAAGCTTTTCAAAGATACAGCTAACCAAAGTCAAAAAAAGAGGCTATATGCGTGGTTCTCCCAACCAGGGGTGTTGTCCATATTTTTTTTTACTTTCTCCATACAGTGATGACTCATCTTTGTTATCACTAAGGTATATTGAACGTGGGACAATAAAACCCTAGTGCCATTTAACCCTTAAAATCATCCAGTAGGAAATTGTTGTGCTGCTGTCAGCTTAGTGACCCTTCCTCAAGACACAGGATTTTGATGCAGAAGATAGAAGGGGCTACATTTCTCTTCAAGGAGAATGCCTATTTCCAGCAGTCCCTGTCAAATGAAGGCAGGCTTGGATGACAGAAAAAAATCTAACTCAATTTTGTTGTGATTGGATTATAATGTCATAACAATTCCTACGAAAATGCAAGCAATTATCCAGAAGACTTCAAGCTGTTCACTGGATCTTTCTTATGCAGACACATGAACAGAGTATATATATATATATGTGTGCAAGTGTATCTATTTTTATTTTGTATGCAGTCATTTCTGTATTTAAAAAAAAAAAATCTCATCATACACACAAATGCACAGATACAGAGCGCTGAAGCTGTGAGTTATGATACTGTTGATTTGTAGTGAAAGGAAGGGAAGACAGCATCCACTTTCCCTCTCTTACACTTCCTGACACATTCACTTGGCTCCTCCATGGTTCTAAGAGCTACTTAAACCAATAACACCTCAATAGCAAGCATTGTGATTAGCTGAGCTTGAGCTGATGTTTTGGCACATTGTTTTCATATTCCAGCTGAGTCAGGAAGATTTTTCAGGTGGCTTTCACACAAAATAAAACTATCCAAAAATGTTCAGCAGGGCATTCTCTGAACAGTTCCAGTATTTTCCTGTAACAGTAAAAGGGTTCACTTCAAGATTTGCCTCCTGTCTCCTCCACCAGCTCCCACGTGCACCGGTTCAAAATGCCCCATGTCCTCACAAGTTTCCCTCCAACCAAGGAACTCAGGGTGCAAATCTCTCCAGGATTTGCCAGCCGTAGAGGAAGTCAAGCCAAGCATCTTGCCTTTGCATTGCTTCTGGCATGTTTTGTGGTGCTTTACGCAAGCAACCAGGATATGCATGCAAGCCACAGGAAGATATATTTAGCCACCATCTACAGACTTCAAATGTTGCCAATTGGCACTGTTTCTTGACACAACCCAAGTGTGAAGTATAAGAAAAACCACATGCCAAGCTGCTATGCACCTCCAGCAGCACAATTGTTTAATTGCAGTGTGGTCTGTCTTAAAGACTTTAATGCTAAGTACTAGAAATGCTTTCTTTACTGTGTGGTTTGGAGCAAAGCAGAGGATAGAATGGAAAACTATCCAGTGTGAAAGACAATTAAAGAACAAGGCATGATAAGGCATGTGTTATTACAGTAGTTACTACACCTTATGTATTATAGTTTGCCAGCCTAAGGTAGACACTCTCTTAAAGAGAGGTGTGCTGGTCCTGTTTGTTTCTTTGATTTGATTTGGGACTAGTAGTATAAAACTTGGAATGTCTTCACTTTGAATATTTCTCAAAATATTAACCTCTGCCTGCTGAGGTGAAGTGTGGAAGACATTTGCAATCTCTTTCCTCTCACAGACACCTTGTTAGTTGAGATGGGAGGTTTTAGTTCCTGTCCACTCCTCTTCACCTAGAGTATTCTCATCTTGGAGGTGTTCTATTTTATTCATTGCCTGTGAGCAGTGACTCTCACTTTTCTAGCAGGTCAGAACAACAGATTATCTGACTTAGACCTACTGGGTGAACTGGATTATGTCTCTTTCTTCTACCTTAGTTTTCCCAAGTGTAAGATGGTGAGGATGGTACTTCTAGGTCCACAGATCAATGTTCTAAATAATGAAAGGTTTTCCTGGTATGTATTCAAAGCTGCAGAATCTAGCAGCTTAACAGTGGTGAGAC
>VZRW01011136.1:20487-109663 GCA_013398125.1 Aegotheles bennettii
TGACAGCCAGCTGAATATGAGCCAGCAGTGTGCCCAGGTGGCCAATAAGGCCAATATCATCCTGGCTTGTATCAGGGATAGTGTGGCCAGCAGGACCAGGGCAGTGATTTTCCCCCTGTACTCCACACTGGTGAGGCTGCACCTCGAATGCTGAGTTCACTTTTGGGCCCCTCATTACAAGAAGAACATTGAGGTGCTGCAGCATGTCCAAAGAACAGCAATGAAGCTAATGAATAGTTTAGAGCACAGGTCTTATGAGGGGCAGCCAAGGGGGCTGGGGTTGTTAAGCCTGAAGAAAAGGAGGCTGAGGGGAAACCTTATCACTCTACAACTACCTGAAAGGAGGCTGTAGTGAGGTGGGTGTCAGTTTCTTCTCCCAAGCAGCAAATGATAGGAGAAGAGGAAATGATCTCAAGTTGTGCCAGGGGAGGCTTAAATTGGATATTAGCAAAAATTTGTTTACTGGAAGGGTTGTTAAGCATTGGAACAGACTACCCAGGGAAGTGTTTGAGTCACCACCCCTGGGGGCATTCAAAAGATGCATAGATGTGGCTCTTAGGGACATGGTTCAGTGGTCAACTTGGCAGTGGTAAGTTAACAGTTGGACTTGATGGTCTACAAGGTCTTTTCCAATAAAAATTATTCTATCATCGTATGAAAAATGACTGGATTATACAAAACTTTGTATCTAATGTAGCTGTTAGAAGGTTTTGCAGTCAACACACTTGCAGCACTGTAAGTGGGAGATTTTTATGCTGACTTGGGTTTTGGTTAAAACAGGTCCTACTTGCCTCCCTCAAGCACAAAGGTATGAATACATGTGTGCAATTCACAGAAGTCATCTTCAGAGTTCAGAAATTTGTCACCAAAAGATTTTAGAGTTCTGGCCAAGTAAAACATTGCAAATCCTTTTCAACTAATAAGAATATTGCTTTTCTACTTGTGAGTTCAGACAAAGTTGGTATTTTGATTTTAATCCCACTTTCTCAATAAATAACAATGCCTTGAATTACTGTCCATATCTTCAAATTTACAAGTTCTCCCTTAATGCTTTTTAAAATGATGTTTTATAATATAATTTTAAGCAATACCATAAATGCCAACCAAAAATTCAGGGAAATGGGCCTACACCTTCTGCAAACACTTAACAACATTATGCCTTTGTTTTATTCCCACTGGTGTGAATTATGGCCTTACCTTTAAATGCTCTGGCTTTTGTCACTCTAGACCTCAGTCACTGCTATTGTCACTGTAATTTTGTCAGAGAAACATCCAGGCCATGCAGAATGGGCAGGAATACTCAGCACAGCAGTGTAATCTTCTACATCATCCTGATACGGTCTGGCTTGGCTATACTAAAGTACATAGCTCAAAGGCAGGCAGCAGTGGAAATGTAATTTGCAAAGAATTATTAGAAGGCAGAGAGCCCCTAACAAGATGGGTAATCCAGAAGTCGTGATACCAATCCAACTTCTCTCAGTAGTATCTTTGGCAATGAACTGGTTTCTCTCTTTCTCTCCCCTGATTTTTCTGTGTTCAAAGGGTTAACAGTAAACCAGACTGAAATGGCATGTTTTACCATGTCTTCTGCATGACTGATACTGCAATCGATCTGCAGCGGTTCATTTTCTCTCTGGAATCTTTGCCTACTGAGAACAAATATAAACACATGTGGAACCAATAGGAAGCAGACCAAGGGGTTTAAGAGTGCGTACCAACCTATGTCAGAAAGTTCTCACTTAACAGATGGGGCAATTAATAAAACAGTCAAGTGGTATGACTGCGTCAAGGTGCCTCTAAGTGCTAACAATCCTCTTTTGTCTTACTACTGTAGTGTACAGATGGATTCCAACTGAGAATAAGCACTGCATTGTGCCCATGTTTGCCGTCGTACAGTGTCACAGTATTTATAGGGTGCCAGGTGTCCAATGCCTTTTATTTTAAAGACAAATAGGAAACTGGTTCCCTCCCTTCTAATTCTCCCCTGCTCTAGCATTTCAAGTGATGAAGTGATCATTAATTGGGGTAGAATTAAACCCTACAAGCAAATCAGCTTTTTTATCAATTTGTAAAGAAAGGATTTGCCATAAAATAATGCTAACACAATGCAGCCTCAGTTAACATGCATCTCTACTGTACTGATCCTACACAAGAAAGCACTTTATGGGGCAGTGTATACCCTGCAGTATGCCTCATTACATCGTATGTTAATTCTCAGAATTAAATTATGATTTTCACCTCTCATCTTGAGTATGCAATATAAAACTCTGGCTATTTCCCATTTAAGACTTTGAGGGACTTTTAACTAAGATTACTAATACGGTTGTCCTGACCAAATTCCACTGTCCTGCTCTATGTCTATGTCACATCTTTATTCCCTTTTCTTTTCTTTTCTTTTCTTTTCTTTTCTTTTCTTTTCTTTTCTTTTCTTTTCTTTTCTTTTCTTTTCTTTTCTTTTCTTTTCTTTTCTTTTCTTTTCTTTTCTTTTCTTTTCTTTTCTTTTCTTTTCTTTTCTTTTCTTTTCTTTTTTTTTTCTTTTCTTTTCTTTTCTTTTCTTTTCTTTTCTTTTCTTTTCTTTTCTTTTCTTTTCTTTTCTTTTCTTTTCACTTTGGTGAGTAAGTTTTGCAGGATCAAGTCCTGGCTATCATAAATGTAATGAGCCTGTCAACTCACTGAAAACTGATGGAGTTGCCCCCACTCATTTGTGAAATCATTAAATTAAATGCCACTCACAGAGAAATCTCTTCACTATGACCGACAACAACTACATGCAGTTTCTCCCATTCATATATGTTCCAATTTCAAATTCAATTTGTTGGTTTTCTTCCACTTTTTTTTTTGCACTCAGCATATACACCACCTAATCAGTTCACCAGGAGGAGAATCACCTGACTACTGAGAAGACTTTAAATTAAAGCTGGAGAACACTTGTAGGAAACCTATGTTTTATCAAAATGAACCAAAATGCCTGTAAATTCAAAGACCAGTTATTAGCAATGAACTAATTACAAACATTCAACATTCATAAGCTTGAATCTGGACTAAAAACTAAGTGTGAGGACATGCAGCATGATGTCAAGAAGCTCCAGCCAGCCTAAACAAACTGAGTCCTACAGCTGCACTAGTGCCAGTTACTTCTCTAGACAGCATCTTGGCAGGTATCTCCCAATCTACTGAAAACTTACCTGTGTGGACGGAGAGAGTAGGATGTTGTCATGCTCAGCGGTGTACAGTACCTGCCCACACTTTGCAGTGGACTGCAGAGCATGCAGACAAATTGACGTATTCTTACAGCTCTGTCTAAAATACATCATCATTGCCCAAATATCCACTAGCCACTTGCAGTAAAAAGGAGTAACAATGCTAGAGGAAGGACTACCATATCAGCTTTTCAGAATAAAAATAACAACATCTTTTCTTCCTGTGGGATTTTTATCATCTTGTCATGACTAAGGTCTAGCACTAATGCAGCTGTAGGGCTCAGTTTGGTTAGGGCTGGTTTGTGCTGCTTACCCATTATTTATAGATTAACACATTACTTATAGATGAGAAATAACCATACTGTAGTTGAACTGGATTCTCCTCATCTCCACCTAGGACAATCAGCGAATCCACCTACAATTAAGGGAATAAATCTTTTCAGTGATCTGTGGATGTGTAGACACCTCATCTGGACAGGAAATAAAGGAACTGTAGACACAGCAGATGCCAGACATTCTTTCCAAGTTGTACCATATTATGGCAATATCCTAACATGCAAGGGGGTGATGTGTTCCAGTAATTTCCATAAAGCTCAAACTGCTGGCTCTCCTCAGCATTCCCTTCTACACTTTTCAACTTATCTTTGTAATTTTTGCAGCATAGGTCTTGTATGGCTGGTCAGATCCTTAGTAGGTGAAAAGCATGTAACTCCAGAGAAACCCAAAATCTACAACAGCACAAGTTCTGCTTTGCACTGGATCTATAATTGTAGGGCAAAACAAATCTTCTTATTTCTAACCAACTAAGAGAAACTCAACTTTCTCACTGTTATTTGAATTTGCTGCCAAAACTGATTATGCTCCTTGCTGGAACCACTGATGATACTAAGCAATTGCTGTTGCAAATGTGCCAGATGGTTTTGCACACCAACACAAGGCTGACATTATAAACATCTTTTAGTTCAAGAGCCTTTAACAGTAGCAGAAACTCTTTCATAACTGAACAAATAACAAGAAATTTACTGCTATCTTATTTCTCATTCTAAGGATTGGGATTGGAAGCTTCTTCCTATTTCTTAATCTATATGTTTATAGCAACCAGATCTAGAAGTCTATTCCACTGGCAGTCAATGAATTCAGGATGAAACAGAATAGAAAACCAAGTTTTGCAGATTTTCCCATGTCCTGTGCAGAGCTCCTTCAGAGACAATATAACTGATTCACACTTCTATCACCACACTCTTGGTCAGCATTTGTATGTTTTGCATTCCCTTTTTTTAAGATGTAGCTGCAATTTACCTCAGTGGTTTCAGAAGATACTTTTGGCTCTCACAAGCAAACAGGTGTATTTCTAGATATGCCTACTTGTAAGATACATCTTATAAGAAAGATATATTCTTCTTAGAAGAAAAAAGCAAATCCTACTTCCCAGTCTTTACTGTCCTTCACATAGAGTGTGATTCAGCAGTCCCCTCCTGACATGCCTTACCTGCTTGGCTGCTGTATAGATAGCTAAATTAGTTATCTGGTTCCTTGTGCAGATGTATAAAATTCATAAATTGCTTCAGACTGCTTTTCAGGAGGAAGGCATCAGAGGCAGTCAGAAGGCTTTCAGGCTGGAGGATTGCAGTCACATAAAGAGCTCCCTTGCTCTCCTCCATCTTAGGAGCTTCCAGGACTCAGTACAGCACTAGGACTTCTGGAGAGTTACTGTGGAGGAGATGCTGGGGAACGTGCTTGTTCAGCATACCCACACCACAGCTTTGGCCAGCTGGACTTGCATACAATGCCCCACAGAGATTAAAATCAACTTCTGCACAATACTAGGATGACACTAGTGGGACAAAAAACCCTGGTCTGCCTTGTGGTTTGAGCTGTAATGGCCCCGATAAGCAGAAGGACATCTGTATTTCCCAGTGATAGTGAAGACAGATCTAGTCAGATCAAGTTAACCTAGCAAATAATGCCAATATGGTGTACTAGAAATGAACCCCAGTGGTCTGGGCACATACGGAAGGGTGGTTTCAGTTCGATGCATGCTAAAGCACAGCTGAGGCACAGCTTACTAGATAAAAATATGTGTATAATTCTTCTGCTTTATTAAGCCTCAGTTATGTATTAAGCAATCACACCCTCTCCTCATCCCTCCCCCCTCTTATTCATGCAACACATTAATCTAACAGCAAACATTTTAATAAAAGGCTCCTTTGGTTTTGTATTATACAATTGTTTCGGGAAAACAAGTTTATAGTTTTTGTAATGTCCATCTTCCCTTTCCCCAAACACACCGTTTCCTGCCAATCATGCAGGAACACAGAGTGCCAGGCACTTTGACAGGATGTTTGTTTGCTACAGCCGGTAGCCAAGTTGCAAGTCTCAGCACTTATACTGAATCTCCAAGCATAAGAAAAAGTCTTCAACAATTATTTTAACATTAATAGGGTTGTTTGTACCCTAAAACAGCAACAAATTATTCCCAAGTGAGGAAAAGTTACTGGTGAACCCATAACCTTCAATAGTTTCCATATTCTAACAGTTCTGCAGAGCAGATATCAGACAGCTTAGAATGTTCTCTTAAACATGTCTAGATCATTTCAGTATTGGCAGTAAAGTAACAGGTAATACCAGCATTGCCCAGGCTGAGAGGCTTGAAGACCATTTCATCATTTTTTGCAAAAAGTGATCTAAAATAGTGGCTAGTTAGCATTCCATAGGCACATTTCTACTCTGATTACAAAGCATCATTATTTCAGAACATCAAATATTGATGTTACACTGTGAGATATAGTGGGAAGGCAATCAGGGTGGCCTGCCATGAATATTAATAGCTTCTTATGCATTTTCTATACACCACTCCATACTCTGCTGTTAACCTGTGCTTGTATCTTCCAGATGAAAATCAGCAGGGGCATGTTTGGATCCCTGTGGCAGAAAAGGCTGGGTCACTTTACACAAGATGGTGGTAGTTGAACCTATTTGGACAGAAGAAAATAAGTACCTCAAGGCACATGAGATTCTGGCAACAGCTTAAGCAGTCATTTGTGTAGTATTATGGCTTTGTATTAGCTATAAAACCACAGAGGAAGGCGGATTAATTCAGAACGTAACTAAAGATTCACAAAGATCACAGGACAGAGAATCAGTCCATTCACAGACTTATGTCTCTCTCTGTCAATCCATTCTTAAGTGTTGGAAAGTTGATTTTCCTCACAATATTCTGTGCCTCCTTACATATCACAGGCTTTGCAGTGAGTGTGCTCAGTCTCAGGGTGCTATTTGTTTTCTCAGATGGGATAAAGATGTAATATGTGACAACCAAGCTAACATTTGAGACACAATTTTAGAAAGCCACAGGTTCCTAAAAATATATTTCAGAATACCTCAAGATTCAATTTCAGGTAAAAAAGTGTCAAATTAAATCACAATTTTGGGAGATGTATGCAGTGAAGTCATGTAGCTGCACAGCTCTGAATGATGCAGTGTCTCCAATCCCAAACTAACGATTGCTTACCTTCTAGGCACCTACATAGTTCTTAGTCAGATTTCCAGATTGCATCTTTTCCCAAAACAATCAGCTGCATTACCCCACAACATCTTGTTATGCCTGCACCTACGGGTAACACAAAAAAAAAGCAGTGATTTTGAGAAGCCATCAAAGTGGGGCTTCCCTAAGTTGTTGACTTGCACATACCCAAAATGGGCCAATAACTGAACCCAAAGATAACTATCAAATTGACCCAGGAACTGAAAGGGTAGTCAATAGCCAGTGTTGTGGTTTTGTTCTGCTATTGACTGACTAGTCAAACTGACTTCCCAGAGATTTAATTCTGACTGAGCAAGAAAAAAAATCTATGTAAACAGAAACATACCTATGTCGCTGTTTACGTAGCCAGCCCCCTCAGCAGTCTCTTCTCTATCTCAATGGTCTGAGACCAGTGCATATTCATTCTCTACAGCCTCTGTTCTCTGCATGTCCAACATAAAAGGCTGATCTTTCATCCCAACATCCTGAATGGACTGAAGCCAAATTGAACTCTCAAGTCCACATTATGATTTGCAGCTTCTCCAGATAACTGTGCTAATCACATATGTGGAAATTATCTATGCCCTCAATGAATCTTGTAGAAATAAGATCTTGTGTTTAAGGACCTTAAAAGGACTCAGAAGAGGTAAAGTAGGGGTTTTTTTCTACTAACAGTTTCCTGTTATGTCATAAGGTATATCACTTTGTCTTCCTGGCTGTATCTGGTCTGAGTGGAGGATGGGTACCATAACACAGGCCACCATTCTGTGCTTTCAACTGCCAGGGCTAGGGTTGTGGCTAAAGTACTCCCTGATTCTATTGGACCCATACTTTTCATCAGAAATTCAGACACAGGACAGTGCTACCCTGGTTCTGGGTCTTCACTTAAATATGGAGCTGGAACAATGTCATAGTAGACCTGGAAGGCACTCCTTGGTGCACCAGACTAGAAGTGGCCTTTGCCAGAATTGTTCATTCATAGAAAGACAGCAAAAGTATTAATTTCCTTCTACACTTAGACTTCTTAGATTTAAAGGACTGTTTCAGATAGTGAGGAGCTGCAAGGTTTTATAAACAGAGGTTATGTGTTTCAGAAATATGTATTTGCTGCATCCTCTGTCTAGGCTCAGGCTTTCAACATACCGCAGATACAAAATGCTGCAGACGACACCTACTTACCATGCAGCTACGAAAGACTTTACTTGAGATCAGACCATGCTCATTTTCACTGCTCTGTGTAAAGACCTTTCCTATCATTGTTCTCCCACCGCAAAACCTGGAAAATAACATATGTAGAGACAAGACACACAAAAAAGGACAATACAATGATATGAAGAAACAAATCCAGCCTACTTTAGGTAACGAGGGTTTGGGTTTGTTTCTTTTACGTGCTATAACTTCTGTTATGTGCTAACACTTTAGTATTGTGGTGGCTGAATGTCTATCTAAAACAGATGTATCAGCTACATTAAACAGGCAACTTTTTCTTTTTCTTTTTTTTTCCTGTCTGTAACTATCCACGAATACTGTCACAAGACCTTGAGGAATTTTCTTGTTCAAGACCCTAGAGGTCACTGAACATATTGTTCTACCCAGGCATGTTAAAGTGTGGATCCCAAAAACCAAATGGGAGACGTACTTCTTCACAGCTGCAGGAGAAAGTTATTTTCAGAACAAAAAGCATCAGAAATCGTAACACAGGCTTTAGTTAGAGTTGAAAGGAAAGTACAAGCAAAATTTAAATTGTGGGTCCAAAATCTCATTTTACAAATATGTTCACACAGCTATTAAGTACTGAAAATACTTTAATTTTCATAGTCAAGCTGTTGCAATTCTATTTCACAGACCTTGCAAACAACAAAAGAAAAAGGAGTTTTTTTACAATAAGAAGCAGGCTTCACTAAAAAATAGAGAGAAAGGGGGAAAAACCCACTAACAAAACCAGGGGTTAAATTAATTTAGTTTTGTTCCTTACATAAGTTTTGGTGTTGTAAAATATGGCACGTTTTGTACTGTATGTTCCCTCAGAAAGCCAAACAGAAACTTGTCATCATGGTTTTCAGAGCACAAGGCCTCTCCTTTCTCATGTTTCAACTAAACAGTCTCCACTTGGGCTGAGGAACATATCATATATCATAAATCACTCTCTGATAGATATTTGGCAGCTAGTCAGCACCCCAGGCTATGCAACGTACAGTATGGAACATTTTTAAGGTGGAATCTAGATTTTGTAACTTAAAGACTTAATAACATCTCAGAACATTTTACTGCTTCCTGGTACAAAGGAAAAAAAAAAGAGCAAAGAAATCAGAATTCTCCATATGATTTTAGGTTCTGAATAATGCATGCATACATACATACATACATACATACATACAATAAATCATGGAACTGTAAACCTGCAGGGCTTATTCAACAGAATGAAAATGAAAAATAAATTAAGGAGCATGATTACAACTAGCTCACAGAGCAATGAAATAGCAAAGAAGTACTGGAATTTACTTTTCATCTGTTAAAGATCTTAACTATTTCATTGCCTTGGAAGACAAGGACTTATAGACACCCAAGCACATATAGTCCAGGCTCTAGTGGTTTTAATAACAAGATTTCATCCGAAGTTTTTATCTTGTCAGTTATTTATGAAATGCTGTGTATGCATAAGGGAAAAAGAACACTGATGAGAAAAATGGTATTGAGTATACAAATGATGGTATTTAACCCTTCCATCACAGTGTGCCATTGAGTGTCATACTCAGGGAGGTATCCTTCATCGTAATTTCAGGGCTGCAGCTGTTGATAGGAAGTGTTTATTGTTTGACAAATTTCTGCAAGAACTGTTTCCTTGAGTTTGATGCAGTGTGTCATGGGACACTTATGGGTTAACTTTATGTTTTTGGGACGTGTGGTAGTGTTCTCGATGTACTTAGACTGAGCAGTTCTTAGAAGGATGAAATGGAAACAGGAGGAATTGCAGAGCATGTGGTATGGGGGTTGGATTGGAAGAAACGGAGAGGCATGAGGAACAAAAGAAAGCTGCTGCACAAAATCCAGAGCAAGTTAAATTAAAATTATGTATTTACTGAGTTTTTTAAAGAACTAAGTGTGAAGTTTGAAATTATCTCTTTTTTTTTTTAATTTAAGCTCTAACCTTACTAATATTTGAGACTGCAAATAAAATTACACTTAAAAATTATTTTGCTTGAGCTGGATTCTGCCACTTTTGTTTAATTTATGCAGCGTTTTTGCAAAGGTTTATTTTTTTTTAAATGAAACTGAAAAATTATGTCAGTCACTGCTTTACCTTAGTCAGACACATTGTTCATGCTGAAAAACCACAGCATTTATGCTTAAGTCCAACCACTACTTGATTATCAAATTTAAAATCAAGGACAAACTATCCAGAGGCTTCTGATCTTAAAATGCTGAGAATTTAGATAAACATTTTGCATATTAACCTCTCTCTCTGAAGTATTCTAAAACCAAACATATAATATTGATGGGCAATTGTATTTTATTTTTTGCATATTTTCAAAATGGTCAGTACAATGACATGAAACAGAGATGTTTTTCCTTGTTGTATGCATGTTTGCAAATAAAAAAAGATGTTACCATCTGATATCAACAGAGGACTCTGCAAAGTAGCTGATACAGTGCATTAGAGAAAATACATTTTCTCTGCTCTTTATAGACAGCTCTGAGTGGGCAGCAGGCTCTTTAAAACATCAAGAAATGAGAAGGCTTTACTAATTTCTGTCCTTGCTGCTCCTTCAACTCAGTCTAAATGATTAATACCCTGCTTATATAGATGCATTTACCTACTCAGGCATGCTGCAATAACATGCTACAAATGCCATATAGTGGTATCTATTCTAATGTTCTTTGTATCTCTGAATTTCAATTTTTCACTTTTCAGTCTTGAAAAAGACTGTAGAACTTTGCAGTCTTGGTCTATACCTGTAGGAGGCTATTTACTTATAACTTAGCAGGTCAAGCAGGTCATGCTCAGCCCTTGTGGACTTCAGGATTTCGTAGAAGGTATTTCTTGCTGTATAAGTATATATGTGCATATTTATAAACTATGTTGCACCCTCTGAGAACTAAAAGAAGGTTTAAAAAAAATTACAATCCACAGATGCATCTGTGCTCTACAACCAAGATCCCAACATTCCTGTTAACAATTTGTGAGTATATATCTTTAAATTAAATACTAATTTAACCTAAATTATTAATCAATATCATAGCTGTGGTGCAATAAACACGTATAGCCAAATAGACGAACGTATTGCATGCAGAATCTAAACCTGATAGTCTGGCCCAAAACATGGTGAAAATCAACTTAGTTAATCCTGTAGTTTGCAGAACAATTTGAACATAGGCCAAAAAGCTTTCTCCTTCCTACCTTTTCAACAGTTAAGGAGATCATGTTCTTCCAAATGCTTCAGCTATGTGTTTGACTTCATGTCTAGATATTAATGAACTTGTGCTTTACACAAACATTTTTAAGAAGGTGTGACACTCCAATGTTTACTTATGCAAACTCTATGCATGAAACTACTAGAACTGAACCCCACCGAGACCGGTAGAACTTTTCTGGTGTTGGCCAGTGATAAAAGATGACAGTATCCTCAGTACCAGACTTGCAACCTTACTCTCCTTAAAGTTCCCTTCTTTCTGCAAGCATTCCCTTGAGTTGCTGTTAAGAAGGGGGATTAAATGCAGAATTGGAAGTCATCAGCAAATCAACAAGAGGGAATAAAATGGTTCAAGAGATAACACAGCACAACATCAGAGTCCACAGACTAAGGAGAGGATGGACAATTAGATTTTGAACAGCAACCACCACTGTTGTATTGGTTGTCTACCAAATGCAGGCTCAACCTCACAGTTGTCTTAATGGGCTTTGAAACAAATTGCTGGTAAATCACATATTGATGTAAAGTAAAAGATAAGTACACAAAATCAAGAATGAAAAGTGTTATAGTAAGTGAATTGTGTACCCCAGGGGCCTGTCAATCAGGTGGAAAAATGGAGAAAGAAAGTCATAAAGTGGACATTTCAAAATGTTTTGTCAATATTAATATAAGTGAAGCCTTGCTAAAATTTTAGACGCCACATATATTATTTTCCACAATGAAAGAAAATAAAAAAACGAAACAAAAACCAAGCTAAATAAATCTCCACTACACCTAGTGAAACCAGCAAAACATGCTCCAGGAATGGCGTTTAGCTAGAAAATTAGATATTCTCTCTCTTGGTAGGTAACACCAACACACTTCAGTGAGTCAAACTACAGCCTTACTGTACTCTTCACAACTGGACAGTACGGGAATGTATCAAACTCTGTTTTCCCATGTGTGTATCTGTATTATGTCAGTATGTTTGTCTTAGCATTGACATGGATTTACATAAATTAACCTAGAACATGCTATTTTCAGAACTTCACTTTTCGTTTTATATGTATTTTGTCTATATTAAGTACTCACAGGCAAAATAGAATTATTGAACCAGAAAATCCTCAGCACCTCTAGAATGAAGTAGCTCTAACTAAGTATATTAAAGGCCTCATTTTGACCCTTGTTCTTTTTTCCCATGTCTTAGATCTCAGGTGACTTCTTGCATCTGAGGGAATTTTAGGGTCATTTTTAAATCTTCAGAAGACTTTTGTAAACCTACCTGTAAGTCTAAAATTAAGTGTCCACTGCCACTGAACTCCAGCAAATTGGATATCTAAGTCTGTAAGGTATCTTTGAAAGTGTTAGACTTGTTCTACTGAATAAATTACTAACTTAAAGTTAATCTTCCAGTTGTATCCTCAGCTTCAGTCTGAAACAAGCAGAGCAAAACTTATCTTCCTTAAATTATATTTGAACATTGTCTACTCAAGCAAGCCCTTTGGGGTTGTGACTATTAATAGGGAAAAAAAATAAAATTCAGGAGACTTACTACAACAGAATAAATTGCAACTGTAAAATCTGAATTTTTATTAAGTATCAACATTTAATCTTAATTCTTCCCTGCTTCTTTCCTACATAATGTCTGTTTAGAAATCCATGAAAATATATTGATGAGGGAGAAGAGAAAAGGATGCTTATTACTAGACAAGATTCAGTCAAATTGTTACTGTTCCTTGACTTTAAAAGAGCAGCCTTAATGACTAAAGTAGACTTTATTTTGGGGGGATGGGAAGGAGATTGTTATTCATTATTAATTATAAAATGGGCCATATAAAAAGGGAAAAATGACAGGCTAGTAAGATTTCTGAGCTGAGATGCTATCTCTTATAATTCAATTGTCATACTTACTAAACAAAACCAGAAATACCACTTCCACTGGGGAGGTTAAATAAGGGGTCCTAGACACTGCTTTAGGTTGTGGATGGAACAAAACCTTTGACTTTGTGTCTGAAAGCACAACAAAAACAGGGCATCTGGGAGGAACCAGGCTACGTTTTCAAAGACACTGGCTTGCACATTTTTTATTTTTGATGCCATAAGTTGACCATGAGTCCATCCAAACCCTAATATGTTTAAACAAGGTGTCAGCTAGAGGAGTAAAGTTTTACTATTTCCTGAATAAACTTTACTCGTCTTCACAGAATGGATCCCAGCCAGCTGCTTTCCAAGCTATGGGAACACTTCCCATAAATTGCTATTTCCGTGTGAAGATAAACAACAGTGGAATCCTTTACACTCCCAGGATAGATACAAATATGAGACAAAGAAGAGGAAATAAAGAAGGAATAGCCACTGCAGTGAGCTAATATTTGCCTCAGTAGAGCTTTAATTCATTAAACTTTTTCTAACTGTAAAGCCCTAATAAGTCTCCTGGAAAGAAAGACATGCAGAAGGCAAACTGGCTGCACATGGTGCCTCAGGTGCCAGCATTTCTGGTAAGGGGATCTGTGGACATACCAAGCTGCAGTATTCAGTGCTTCAGGGAATGCTAACAGATTTTGCACAGGATGAGCATGTGAGCACTCTCTGAGCTAGGAAGTACTCTAAATGGCCTGGAATTTCTGTAGCATGGCTCACAACAGCTAGAAATGGCTTCTTTTATATTCATCTAAAAGGCAGTTTAACAAATTGTTCTGACGCTCCACAACATTTCTTTAAAATGCGACTGTAGAATGGTCTTGTCTGATTTAAAAATAAATAAATAAAAATCTGTTTCAAACTTAAACAAATTTTCTCATGTTAAACCACCACTAAAAAATATGTACTTTTGGACCTTGTAGCCCTGCACTGGATAAGTGGATTAGTTTTTCCTTCTTGTCTTACTTAAACTTGTTTTAACGGGATGATCTCTCCCCACTACTCTCTGAATACCTTCAGAAGCAAGGCTGCTAATGTCACCACAGCACTGGACAGCACCTATCTGAGAATCTGATTTGAGGAATTGTTCTTCAAAGAACAGAGAGCATATACAAGTGTCTGAACTTGACTTTCTGTAGAATAATGGTATCTAGGGCCTGACATTGTTTGGCACAGAGTAATTTTTCCCACAAGATTATCACCACAAGGACTGGCATGGCAAGAAGCCTATAATAAAGGCTAGAGGCTTCACTAACTCCAAAGGAACTGATTCTTTATATTATGAAAGTTATAAATGACCGTTTACCTAAAAATTGTAACTCCCCTCACATTAAAGGAAAAAATAAAAACACCCAAAACCCCAAACTCACCTTGAAATTTTGGAATACTTATGCCCTGTACTCTGTGAAATGTTGGATGGGGCACATCCAAGCACCTAATCACACTTAGAAATCTGACCTGGACCCTGTCTTGCATTTGGTCTTGCTATTTAAACACTCAGAAGAAAGTCTCTTCTGTTCAGAAGACAATGCAAACAGTAATCCACTCTATATTTATAAAATGGAAACACAATAAGAACTTATTCATAAGACACACACACCCTCCATTAAGCATGTTGTATACATATATCCAACCTTTTATGTTGTGAAAACATGAAGTTTTTATGATTACTCACAAAATCCACAGTTCATTGTGTTTTATTTGCTGACAAGGAAGAAGCAACTTGGCTAGATTCCTAGAGGAAAGACAGCTTGCCATATTTGCTGAGATTTGTTTGTGAAAAAGCACTGAGGATTATATTTTTTGCACAATCCTTACTGTTTCTGCTTTGACCATTACTATCAGAAACTGAATTTCAGAGATCCAGTTGAAATCAAAATCACCAGCAGTCAAGGAGGGCTTCTCTCTACTGCAGTCATTGGCTACTCCATTTAGTTATTCAAAAATTTTTATAATTATGATTGCATATTTTAATATCACGCATCTGGTTCTGCCTCTCCCCCCATTTGTTTCCTTGTTCCCAAGATAATTACATTTTGACAAAAATTTATTGAGACATCTGTTTTTTGCTTCAGATCTCCAGGTCATTCTGCAGCCGTAACAGCAGTGCAGCACAGCTCAGCCATTTTCACCAAAGAGGGGGCTGCAATAACTAAACTGATGGCCAGATTGAGGGGAATCTCTGTATATATTTGCCAGCTGGTTTAAGGTGGAATGTGGCAAGATACTTGGGAATGGAAGGGGAGGTGAAGAAGAGCATCTTTCTGATGATGCTATCCTTCCAACACTTCTAGTTCACATCTAATACGGTTAAATCACACAGAATCAGCAGTGCCAGCAAGTAATGACTCTGACTGTCAGGAATGCTGGAATTAGTGTAGCAAGGGACAGGTAAGACTGGCAAATTCAGAGGAACTTTTAATAGCGCAGTAGACAGAATCTAGATTAGAGCAGTTTGTAAAACAACAGGCAGGAATAAAATGATTCATTTAAAGGGGGTGTGTGTGTGTATTCAGATATATGGCCTGAGTGTTTAAAACCACTGCCATCCTGGCTGGTCCAAATTTGGAGCTGTGGTACAGTAACCCAGATTGCATTTCAGTGTCCTGTCTAGTATGTTGCTACCTTAGAATTTAAGATACACAGGAGGAAAATGATGTGATTTAAAGGCTGTACCATCAAATGATATCCAGGAGAAGAAACAGGAGCTAAAATGTTTTGCATTTGCTGCCACCACAACTTAGTCCTAAAATTAACTGTCGATCTCCCTTAGCAGCAGTAATATTTCCCTTTTTCTCTATTCACTGTAAGCATATGTTACAAATATTGTGTGGATGGTCACTTGTATTTCCCATCTCATGAGCTACCAAAATAGCATCCAAAATATTCAGTAATGGCTGACATTAACCCAGCATATATGTTCAGCTAGAGTAGGGAGATCTTGGAGAAGTTATTATTAGGAATCTAAAGGGCACTTTATTAAACTGCCCAAACCCCAAACAAAACTGTTTATTGTTATTAAAGCTCACTTTAGCTAGATCCTACAGGGTCAAAAGTTTCCTGTTATTCCATAGGAGTCCTCTCATTAAAAAACAAAGTTAGTCTTTCTAAAGCTAATGGAAAAAGTTAGCATTTCCAGCCTTTCTTTAACCAGGGAAATACCCATTTTGTATATGACATCAGTGACTTATTGACTCATCACGTTTTAGAAGGCAGGAGCTGCTTTCTTGTAGAAACCAAAGTTTGTCTTCCAGCTATGGAAAATAATTACTTCTCTCGAAGATGTGGTGTTTCCTCCATACCCCAGGGCAAACCATGTGGCTTACACTCTAACCATCCCTTAATGTAGTGTATGAAAGGGTGTTCATGAGCGACAAAAGGAGTTACTTTATGCATTAATTATTTTCATGTGAACTGAAACTAGTTAGTAGCCATCCACTGAAGAGATAAAGGTATCACAACGAGAATAGGTGAATCTTATTGCCTGTTAACTCCACAGATTAAAATAACACAAGAGAAAGAGCAAGAAAGATTTTGTTTTAATAATCTAACACAGCAATCCTTGTGTTAGGTCCTTAGGTTCAGAAGAAAATAATATAAATGGTACTACGCAATTGCAATTGTAAAGTTTAGTTGGCCTCTACAGAGAACCTCTTCCTTTGCACCTCAAAGTGATCACTGCGCATTTCTGCTTGATGAACAATTATGTGTACTCTTGGTAAGTGGATTTATTCCTCTTCCTAATTTCTTTGTTGTCACCTCTGTTTTAATGGTCTCCATATTAACTGGTGCATCTGAGCAAAACCAGCTTGACTTTGAGAAGTTAAAGAAGTGTGTTTTAGAGAAGGGAGGAGGGAAGAACCTAGCACCTAAACTGGTTCCCATATCTCTGGGAAAATAAATGCTTCCACACCCACCCGTGATCCTGTGGAAGCAGCTGAATGCAGGATGCATAAACTGGTGAGCACATGGATGATTGCCAAATGCTGTTCCACTTGTTCACCTAAACATTGCCCTTGAGAAATTGTCCTTTATGTGATATATGAGGTGTAAATTCAATCTCCATCTTCACTCAGTTTCCTTCATTTACTGAGCTTACATTGCCAGCTGTGCCAGTCCAAATCAGTTTGATTACTGATGAGTAAGTCAGCTTTAGAGGTTACCCCAAGAGGCCTTGCAAACTCATCTCAGGTGTAGAACTCATTTCAACCTCAGATGAGATCATTCAGATGAGACAGACAGGGTATCAGCTGTATGGTATCTCTTTTGCAGTATGGGGAAAGTGCACTGTTGAGAGATGTTCATAAAAGTCCATTTAAAAACAAGAAGGACCTCAAGCATAGTTCACTTTTCTCATTACATTTTCTGTAGATACAAACATGAGGACCCAAGCTATTTCTACTTAATCCCAAACTGAATGTGTTGAGAAGAAAACAAGCAAATAAACAAACAAAACCTACAAAGCAAAACATCACATTCCTTGATTTTTCCATGTATTAGTAGAATCAAGTGCAGCTTCATAAAATCTCTGACAATAGGCACTGATGAAGAGGATAAAATGTATCTAGAACAAAGGAAGACACAAACCCCTACAGCTGATGTGTTTGTTAATGCCATATCCTTTGCTGGCTGTTCAGATTTGGTAAATATTACAACGATAATCACCACTGTATAACAGTAGTTTTATCTCACAGATCCGTTCATCATTTTTCCCATGTTATTGTTCACAAAGGCACAATGTATGTGGTTTATTAAAATGGAAATATTTCTGTAAATGTTTACTGTGTATTCTTATTTGTTGACTGTATCTGTCTATGCCACATTTGCTATGGCACATTTTGTCTGAAACAAACAAAAAGTATTTTCATTCCTGAATTAATTATATGCAAATCAGCACTATGATAGAACAAGAGCCATTCAAACAGTTTGAGTGAACACAATGTTCGTTTAATCTAATTAATAAAATAAAAAATCTTCCTCTTGAGTGTTCGAAATTGCTCTGTTTTCATAAGTAACAGCATTTTACAAGTCTTCAGGAGACTTCAGGAATTTTTTCAGAAAAAGGAGATAGCAAAATATACATGCTGCTATATTACAAGTTGCATTTGCACAATTCATTGAAGTGGCTTGATAAACGCGCTTTTTGGAAAGATGTTAATCCTATAACAATACTGTCAGTGTCCTAAAGATGTTCTCAAACCAAGACCAGCAAAAGTGTTATTCTTACTTTAATATGTCAAGTCTGCTCCCACCCTCAGCTGAATTTACTTTTGCTGTGAGAACTCTCAAAGTATTGTCTTTGAATGCAAACATGTCACTAAATTGCAAAATAGAACAGTGCAATCGTATAAGGTCTCACAACAAGAGGTGAAGGATTTTAGTTGTTCTAGAATGCAACCCTGAGACTGCATCTCAGCCACAAGGCAGAACTTTCTAAATCCCACCCAAAACTTTTTGTGTATTCTTGATAGGAAAAAAGTAGTTTGGTATTCTTCAAAATCATATGCATACACAAAATCATTCTTTTTTCTTTTTTCCTTCTTATATTCAAGCATGCAGTACCACAAGACCTGAGTATCTCATGACAAGAGAATTAACAGAACGAGCAGGCATGTTTTGGGATGTTATCTGAGGAAAGGTTTAACAGGGTCATCTACAGCCTGGCTTTGGAGTCTCAGATCCTGAAATACTTGACAGTATCCCAGCAGAAGGCAAACATTCAGCCATACTAAAAGAATGGCTGAGAGACAATAAGGTTGCATTATTTTTGCACTGGTTGTGCCTCCTCCAAAAACTCCTGTAATAGGGTTGCAGCACACCTCTGTGTGCTTCCCTTCACTCCAAAATTGTTGTTGTGGGACAGGAGAAATGCCTGGTCTTTGGACAGAAAATGTCACTGCATCACACTTCATCGTATTATGGTACTGCACCCTTAGTCTTGACTTTGTTTTGTATGTCCTCCTACCTCCTTGCAACCATATACAAAGCTTCTCTTATGGCTAATAAGAGTAATCTGAAAGGGTCAAAATCGTTTTGAAGAGGTGTTAATCTTAGCTAGTCTCTGCACAGTTTATGTTGAATGGAGGGCCCCACTTTTTTTTTCTAATCCCTGGGAAGTGTGAATATGCAGTGACAGCCTCTGGCAGGTTGGATCAGCCTTCAACTAACTGCACACAGGGGGAAGAACTGCAATTATTCACATTCTCTGCTATGATAAAACGTGCAGTCATTTGAACTTGTGCTGTCATCCAGAGCTTAAAAGAGAAAAAAGTCCATTTATTCCTTTATCCCTAGAAATAAAAAGGAGCCCATCTGTTTCATGCAGACCAAAAAGTGTGGGGCAATGATCAGTTCAGCTGGTGCATAAGCTTTACATACCACTGCATAGTCTTCATTTCCTTGTCATAAATCAATCACGAGACTTACTACTGCCTCTGCTCTCAAAGTATCTTACTTGTACAGCTACACTATTGTCTGTCTGTCTCTGCTGTTCCACTTCAAGGAACTGCTGGGCCATTTTCTCTTGCTGTTACTGCGTTAGAGCCTTTTCAAAGGAAACTGTCATGCATCTTTCTTTGGAAGTTTACAGGAGAGGAGTTATTTCAGATTCTTTAAGGAAGGAATCCCACAGCCATGGGCTGGCTCTCAGCCCCCTGTTTCAGTCAGCTCCACCACGCTCTGCTTCAGATTCCTGATGAGAAGGGAGTCCTGGTTACAAATGTGAACATTGTTCTTGTGTTAGCCAATACCTCAGGAGTTGAATAAAGGTCTGGGCTAAGTTAAACAAGGTAATCTAAACATATGAAGTACATGGCAATGTTGCAGTTCAATTAGAACTCTTTTAGCAGCATCCTTCCTCTTTCTCCACAGTCTTGCCAGGTTTCACCTAGAAACAAAACTTAGAAGACTACAAAATGTTATTCTTGTAGTAGTTGTACCCCAAAGGGAAGGATGTTCTTGCAAATCCCCCAAGCAAGCTGGACCTCATGAGAGTCCCAGGTAAAAGTATTACAGAAACCCAGTAAGTACAAGTATTTTTCTGCATTGAAATAATCCTCCCAAAATATATGTCCCTTGCCAGCACTGTCATTAAGAAGCTCATCTCTTCCTCCCTTATTTCATTCAAAGAAATCACTTTTCAGCCAAAATGACAAGGTTGCCAAGGAACTCGGCATAAGCTGTTCCACAAAGTAATATCAACTGCAGCCACTAAAATTTTTCTGTTTTCTTTCAGCAGCACAAAGTACAGCTACACAGTCTCTAAGCCTATAAGTAGACCAGATGGGGGAAGACAGAAAAGATACTGTACTGGTGTAGCTGTCAAGGTGTTGGTAGGGGGTGGCTGTAGATGTAGCCTCTGTGGAAGAGGCAGAGGTTGCTCTTTGCCAGATACTGATAGCTTCAACATACCCACTGCAGAACACAGCTGAGCCCCTCAGCCAAAATGGTGACAAGAGACCACACTGGAGCAGGTATTTCTCTGCAGCCAGTGGAGAAGACCATGCCAGAGCAGATATCCACACTGCTGTTCATGGAGGACCCCTTGCTGGAGCAGGTGGTTATTTCCTGAAGCACTGCAGCCTGTGGGAGGGACCTCACTCTGGAGCAGAAGAAGAGTGTGAGGAGGAAGAAACAGCAGAGAGGAGCTGCTATGGAAAGACTGTGACCCCCTGTGACCCACCCCTCTGGGCCACCTGGGGAAGGGGTGATGTAGGGGATTTGAGAATGAGAGTGAAGTTGAGCCTTGGAAAAGGGCAGGTGGGTGGAAGGTGTTTTAGTTTTTGTCTTTGTTTCTCATCCAACTCTATTTTTAATTGGCAATAAATCAAATTAATTTTCTGCAAGCAAAGTAGGTTTTGCTTGTAAAGGTAATTTTTAAGTGACCTCCTGTCTTTATCTCAATCCATCAGCTTTTTCATCTTATTTTCTCCCCTGTTCTTTTGAGGGCAGGGAGTGAGAGAGCAGCTGGATAGGGGTCTGGCAGTCAGCCAAGGTCAACCCACCACAGACACAAAAGGAGAAATTCTGGTTTCAAGAAAGTTGAAAGCAAACAACAACAAAACCTTCAGGTAAACAAGAAGTGATTTTGAACAGCCAGAGACAGTTCCTCTAGAAAACATGTTAATAAACCCTGTGGGGAACCACAGTGACTCTCACTATGTCACACACAAAGAGTTCACCTACATCAACTTCACCTAAAGTGTGAATAGTCTGATGTGGAAAGAAAAAAAGAAATATTATTTTTTGAGAAGATTAAGCCCATATAGAATTCAGGAAATAGTTCTTTGTTCTTTTAGTGGATTACTGAAACAATCAAACTTTAAAAAGTGAATCAAAGTTTAAGTTAAAAACTGTGTGTCTCTCAAAAAGAAATCAACATTTTAAAACTAAACTTGGATAAATTGCACAGTTCATTTTGAAAGTGAAAGGGGGAGTTCAATATCCATTAATCCATTTAGTTTCAGAACAGAGAACTTTTTATTTGTATGTAGAATTAAATGATATAGAAAGTAAAACTTCAAATAGTTCCTGTTCCTGTCACTTCTACATTACCATGTTCACCTGTTCTGTATCAGTAAGACAGTCCTCAGCAGGAACACAGAAAAATTATAGCAGAAGGAATTCAAGTATTGAATTCTTGTCCAGAAACAGACATCAACCAAAAGCACCAAGTAACACAGTACACCAGTTTGCTTCAAACTCCAATTATGATAGTTGGTTAGTTTTATCCAGGTATGCCCGGTTTGATATGAATATAATTTTTGCATTTGATGAAAGGACATCTTTAAGAAAAGATTCATATTTTACTTGAAGACAAGAGCTGAATTATCTAACACCTCTTTTGACTGTTTATTGGTAACATTAACATTTTAAAAAAAAGTCTGGTTTTTTTTTCTATTTAAATTGCCCAGCCTCAGCTTATAGACATTTACCTACTAATTATCATCATGTATATTTGCTAAAGGAAATAAGCCAAGCTCTAAATTTTCCATAACAATGGTTTTTTTCCTTAATTCCAAGTGTTTCAAAACTTTCTTCCTCCAAAATTCTTTTTAATTCCACAAGTTCACCTTTGAACTACTACAGTACAACAGCATTGCTTTCACCATCATTGCAGATATATGCAAAAGCCACAACACTACTGCTTGCAGGTCAGGTGAAAGGGCTTATTCTCCTTCTTTATTCTATGTTGCTTCGGGGCTCAAACTGACTAGTTTGCTCTTTACAGCTATTAAAACTTTTTGAAAGCCATCCTTACTATAATGTACATTTGCAGATATAAATAACCTTTGACTCTCCTTGAGAACCCCTTTCTGGCCCTGTGTGTTATCTAGTTACGGACTTTTGAAAATAGTGCTGCTCTTCCTCAGTAAAGGACTGCTAAGCATGTTAGCATCCTGATGACATACAGGGATTCTATTTTGCTTCTTTCTAAATAGGAACACCTTTAATGGAGCACTTCTCTGGAATCATTCTGTATTTTCAGCATCATTATGAAACTTGCTATCTCCATTTGGTAATGGTCCTGTTTCACTGCAAAGTTTTCTTTGTTCCTAGCACTTTCTGGCTCCTTCTTATTCTGAGCCCTGCCAATCATGTCATTTTACTTAATATCATTCATTGCCCTCTATCGTTTTTGTCATGTCACATTTGTAATATTTTTGTCCATTTTTTAGCAGATAGCTCAACTTCCCTACTAAAGTGAGATGAGATTTTATGCAAAGTTGCTTCTTTCTTTTAAGATAGTCTGGGCTTCTTAGCTATTTAATAAACAGTTTAAACTGCCTCAAGAAATTAGAAGATTATGTAAATGTTCTCTTTGCTTTCTTTTTATTTTCTCTTTTTTTTTTTTTCATTTCTTTCTTGGTTTTTGGGTTGATATTTTATGGTTTGTTTGGGTTTTTGCTGTTGTTTTTTGTTTGCTCACATTGTTTTGAAACATAGCACTCAAATTGATTATAGAACAGAAGCCATGTCAGATTCTTTTATTTCCACTCAAGTCACAAAAAAGGGTCTTGCAAAGTCGCCGTAATAATTGTTGTCAGACTACAACTAAATTACTTACTTTTTTTGTACTGGGTAAGTTAGCTGGTGTCTAGGAGAAAAAAGGTAAACCCAGTCATAAATCTAATCAGAAGATAAATATTTTATGAAGGGTAATAAAATATACAGAAAATGAGAAAGTTTTAGTTGTTACAGCAACAGAAGGTGCAACTCATGTTAGGCATGTCAATAGCAAGAGATAGGGTAACACTTGGCTCTGAGAGCATCATCTGCATGTAATTATGATTTTACAAATTCTGGACTTTTGCACCATACAAATCCCTTCAGAATTAATGACATAGAACTGAGCAAAATGAAGAATGGCAGGCACTTGTTCAATAATGACTAAAGCCACTTCTTCATTATTTTCAGAAGGTGCCTGAGATTTCTATTCTGTCCTATTGACCTAGGCACCAACTCCCATTTAGCAGTTGTGAATTTATTTTATGATATTTATAATTTTTAACAAGTCCTTTAGATCTTATTAATCCTTCAAGAAAGATGACTAATTCAGTAACTTAGAGACAGCACTTCTCCCAGCTAAAACTTCTCAGTCAGATAAGAATCTTCTTCTACAACAAACCTTCAGAAAATGATCAAAATATTTTCCTGGTCACATAAATAGAAAGCAGATAAGTAGAGGAAGCACAACAGTATAAACTGTAGTAACCTCATTAACCTCATTTTAATTTCTGCAAGTCACGTCAAGCTTATGTTTTTGAAAACTGTTTCCCAGAGGTGTATTTTCTACTACACCTAAAAGCAGAGAAAATCATAAGATCATTAAATACCCAATTCGTATTTTACACTCTGCTAAAATTTGTCAGTTAAGTCCAAAAACATATGCCTTTTGCTATAGGTCATGACTCAGGATATCAAAACAATTTATTTTGATTTGATACCTAGCTTGTATTTGGCAATTAGATCTCTCCTCTCCTCCCTCAGAAGAATATAAAGGAAAAAAAAATAAAAGAACACCATTCTTAAAAACTGTATGTATGGTTTGACCATGTAGGAAACCTCCCATTATCCTGGAGCAGTTGGGTGGTAAACATGAGCCACACTGGCTAAATGAACCTGCATATTATTCTTGTCTTCCAGATGTATGAGTCATCTCCCTGAAAATTTGGAGAACAGTCTTTGCTATTATTATTTATATTCCCAGGAGTATTAAAGTGGTGCCTAGAGACCCTACTTGGGGGTCAGGAATTCACTGGGTCAGGTACCTGTGCCTAATTGGGGTGTGTGGGGAAGGGAAGAAAAATAAAAAAGATAGTTTCTTATCCAAGCAGACAAATACAGTCAACACACTGGGGAGGGGGTGAAGGACAGTACAACTTAACTCTGCCTCATCTGTCTTAAGAATGCTTGAAATTTCAGGCATATTCAAGTAGAAATCCTTTAATTTGGTACCACATTTTTTTTGTCTTTGCAGCCTTAGATATTAGTAAACATTTTTAAAAGATAAATGTTCAGTCAAACAATAAACTGTATCAATCAGAATGATGGACAACAGAATGGATAAACAATGGAACAGTCGCAAAATATCAGTTTCCAAGAAATTAAAGACAAATGAAATACTACTGAGTGAAAGAGCTGGTACAACAAAACTGAACAAGGTTTCATTTAAGCAGAAGATGCAGGTTCCTCATGTGTGGTTTTTGACAGTGAAAAAAAAAAAGGAGAAACATCAAGCAAGACCAACATGAATGCTCCCCTAGCATTTCTTGATATCTGCAAATGGCAAATCAGGCCATAATCCATTCCTGCATTTTATTGACAGCAGTTTGTATCTTTACCTTACAGTGTTTGCCCTGCAGGCTTCTTCAGCAGGTCACTTCTGTTGCACTTTTGTAACAGATGTTCACCTGCAATGTGTGACACCATTTGTGGGACACTTGTTTTAGTTTAAAGTTGGTTCACGTTTGCTTGTGAGCTGCATTGCCATAGAGATGTACAGCTCTTCAGCATTTTTTATTTGGATCACTTTCAATGAAGGCATACTCCAGAGAACATTTTTCATTATGTTATATGTCAGCACAGAATTATGGCAAATGAGCAAACCTTTTCACCTGGGTTCTGAACATACTATCAAAATGGTAACAGAACCATGACAATCATACAAAAACATGTGAAGTAATATCAACAATCAGGTAATTTAAAAACATTTCCTCCAGCTGAAGAATATTTTTGCAGATTAGTATACCAACATCACTGAAATATCTGAAGAAAAAGTAAGAATTTAATACAAAAGGTGAAAAAAATTAATCAATATAATGTCACAAAATTGTAAGTAAACACTCAACTTTGATAAGTTTTTCTATTCTCCTATTATTCCTGGGTGTGACTTTCAATGTTTCCAATGTCGCACTATGGAGGCAATGTACTTTTTGTATTGGATCAGGCAACTCAGCCTTCTTTTCCCAAGTACAGAACCCTTATATGATGTAACGTATTTTTCAGGGGAATTTTAATCTTTCTTCTAAGTATCAAACTTTTTAAATAAGTCAGTTAAAGTTGTCTTCACAGGAGCAACTTTGGACTTCTCCAATTTCCTCTTCAGAGAGGCAGCATCATCAGCAAAATGCAATCTAATGCCATATTTTTAGCAATGCAAATTCTATAGCCTCTAGTTTAGAGGCAGGAGTGTTCAATATTTCCTTTCTTCCTAAAACTGCTAAAATGTTGACATCACTGGAAATCATATCCCTATATTTCAAACTTAGGCCAGACCTTCTGTTTAATCAAAGACAAGTGGGAAGTTAGATGATTCTACATATTTCAGCAACAACCAAGCAGACTAGTACTAAGAGTCAATATGAACTGGTGAACGTTTAAATTTTTTGCAAGGTTTCTGTCTTGCAGTGAAGTTTTGCTTGTAGAGGAAGTGATTTTGATTCCTTCATTCAAGCTAGAAAACTCTAGGTTTGAGGCCCAGTAAAACTCCTAATACAGTCAAGTGACTTCCATGTAGAGAGAGAGACAGCACTGATCATCTACCTCAAGTTCAATGAAAACAACCTGTGTTAAAAGACTGTAAAATCTGCTTCTTCCAAAAATGTGGATTGAATTTGTAATAATAGTTTCTTACTTCCAGTCTCCACAGGCCTTCATTTTGAAATGAGGGTAGTGAATTATCATTTAACAGACCATGATGAGAGTAGTCCCAGTTAAGCTCTTGGTGACATACATAAAATCCCTTTTAAAATATGTCACTTGTTAGCCCAACACCACCAAAATAAATATACAGAGTGCACAGTTACCCATAGCTTGCAGTTTTTCATGCCCCATTGACTGAAGATTCACCAGACCAGCATGGAGGAAGAAGGGGAATGAGTGGCTGGGAGCAAGATATGCGCTGACTGCTTACAGGTGTTCTACATATGAGTCCTTGTAGCAGCTCAGACAGCTGTGATCTGGTGTCAAACTCATCAAAAATTTTCTGTTTGCTACCAAATTATCTGTTCCTATACTCTCAGTTCTAAGCCACATATCCACACAAAAAGGGGATGAAGGGAAGACAAGCCAAAAACATCTTTCCAGTCATCACATCCCACATCAATATGAAATCTGGCAGCAAACATCAGATAATTTAGAAGTCGGAAGTTTTACCTGCAAATCAACTGGAAAGTTCACTGTGATGCTCTCTGAGAAGAGTCTTGAAATTATACTCGTTTGAAGTATATTTCATGTTTTACCTGGAAAAGTGATGAAGCACCTCATTCTTGAGGCCATGTCTACCCACATGGAAGACAAGAGGATTAGGAGTAGTCAGCATGGGTTCAATAAAGGTAAATCATGTTTGACCAACCTGATTGCCTTCTACGATGAGACAGCTACCTGGATGGATGGAGAGAAAGCAGTGGATATCGTCTGCATTGACTTCAATAAAGCTTTTGACACTGTCTCTCATGAAATCCTCATAGGCAAACTCAGGAAGTGTGGGTTCGATGAGCAGACAGTGGGATGGATTGAGAACTGGCTGAGTGGCAGATCCCAGAGGGTCATGATCAACGGTAGAGTGTCCAGTTGGAGGTCTGTTACTAGTGGTGTCTCCCAGGGCTCTGTATTGGGCCCAGTGTTGTTCAATTTGTTCATCAGTGACTTGGATGAGGGGGTAGAGTGCCTCCTCAGCAAGTTCACTGATGATACAAAACTGGGAGGAGTGACCAATATCTCAGAGGGTTGTGTGGGTCTTCAGAGGTACCTCAATAAGTTGGAGAGATGGGCAGAGAAAAACAGACTGAAGTTCAACAAGGGCGGATACAGGGTCCTGTACCTGGGGAGGAACAACCCCATGCGCCAGTACTGGCTGGGGGCTGAACTGCTGGAAAGCAACGTTGTGGAGAGGGACCTGGGGGTCCTGGTGGACAAGACTGTCCAAGAGCCAGGAATGTGCCCTAGTGGCCTGGAAGGCAAATGGAATCCTGGGTTGCATTAGAAAGAGCATTGCCAGCAGGTCGAGGCAGATGATCCTGCCCTTCTACTCAGCCCTGGTGAGGCCACATTTGTAGTGCTGTGTGCAGTTCTGGGGTCCACAGTACAAGAGAGACATGGAGCTCCTGGAGCAGGTCTGACAGAGAGCCACTAAGTTGGTCAAGAGTCTGGAGAATCTCTCCTATGAAGAAAGGCTGAGGGAGCTGGGCCTGTTCAGCCTCAATAAGAGGCGACTGAGAGGGGACCTCATTAATGTATATAAATACCTAAAGGGTGGGTGTCAAGAGGATGGAGCCGGGCTATTTTTGGTGGTGCCAACCAATAGAACAAGAGGCAATGGGCAGAAACTGATGCACAGGAAGTTCCACCTGAACATGAGGAAGGACTTTTTTACTGTATGAGTTCCCACACACTGGAGCAGGTTGCCCAGAGAGGTTGTGGAGTGTCCCTCACTGGAGATATCCAAGAACTATCTGGATGCAATCCTGTGCCATGTGCTCTAGGATGACCCTGTGTGGGCAGGGAGGTTGGACCAGATGACCCACTGTGGTCGCTTCCAACCTTACCAGTTCTGTGATTCTGTCATTCTGTCATTCTGTGATTGATTCTGTGGTGTTTTTCTTTATGAAACCACATTAACGTTTGTTGAGTCTGAGTGAACTTTATAACTTCCAATGGCTGCCACATACTCTGTATTTCACTATTGATTATTGATAACAACTGTGGGCTGACCCATGTCCCTCAGGAAGTGGCCAGGTTATTTTCTTTTTTAATGCAGACTTTTCGTTCTGCCCGAATATCTCTACAGTGTACAGGTATCATCAGTGTGCCTGAAGACTGGCATGCAAGACCAAGGAAGAGCATTTAAGTTTGGAGTCATTAAAACAAGGTGGAGAGAGAGAGAGCAGAGATTAAGCTCTTCCTTACAGATGGCTTTTAATATTTCTGCCTTCAATCTCCTGCAGATTTTGTGGTACAGCAGCTGGGACCTATCTCAGTGATGCACACAGCAGCAGCCATTGATGAATTTTGTGCCAGGCACAGAGCACGAGCTGTCCTGGGGCAGGCTCCTCACCTCTCTTCTTCCTCAGTCTGGGAGCTTGGCCACTTGTGGCCACTGCTGCAGGACTGAGCCCCTGAGGCACTGCCCATCCAAGGGAACAGGGAACAAATCCATCCCTGAAGCTGCTTCAAGGCACAATTAACTTGAAAGAGTCTCTTTCCATACCAGTCCTTCTTTCATTTTTATAGCTTATTCCCAAGCCACATTTTCACTGTAACTGCTAGACAAGTTCATTCAGAAGCATAATTGTGTGTCATACTATGCTCACCTTGTACTAATTTTCCCATTGATGGACACTGCCAGGCAGGATCTCCAGACACTGGACCCATTGCTCCAGTCATGCTTAACAAGGGCCCTTAGAAAGGTTTTGTTTACCAGCATTAGTCAACCATCTTCGCAAAGTTTTTGTCCCTCTCATCAGACCTCTGAAGCAAACACATAGAAGTGAATTCATTTCCACCTACAATCTTATGTTCACCTTGACTGTTTCTCCAGAAAAAAACACCCCAAGCCCCAGCAGCCACAGGTACAGCTATCACAGACTCTCAGCTTTTATTTATTTATTTTAGCAATCACTGTTCAAAACTGGAGTTCAGTACAATCAAGGCAGAACACATATCTTGATCTTGATCTCATAATTCTGAGACAATCGAGCACAGCAGGTCCCACCTTCTCCTGAGGGAGCAGGTCAGCCAAACTCGAGTCAGGCTGGAGAGGGTCTCCTGACACTGTGTCACCCTGGCATAGCCACTCCTCTGAAGAAGTGGTGCCATTAGAGGTGAAGAAGCAGGAAGGCATGCCTGCCATCTCTTCAGGTGCCTTTGTTGCTCCTGCAGGGTTCTGACATCCCTTTTCCCTCTGCTGCTCCGTGAGACAACAAGGAATCATCCTAAAGCTCCTGCATACCACCTCCCTCCCTGGGATAGAGTGATCTAACTACATTACCTCTCATCCTCAGAAAGGACAAGGAGGACACATGGCACAAGGAAAGTATTATGGGAACTGTCGCTGTGAATAATACCCAGCAGAGATTGTGAGGAATGGTAAGTAAGGAGTAAGTGAAGTGGGGTAAAGGCAGGAAAGGGGGAAGGGGGTGCACTGAGCATACTGGAGAAGAGACTTGTGAGCCCATGGGAAAGCTGGGACAGAGCTGGCAGCAGGAGTTTTTCATGAAGCCTGCTGTGAGTCTGGATATGTCAGCCATTTGTCTCGCCACTCCCCAGCACCCTGAGAACACACAGTTTTGATGTCTCACAGTGGGATGTTGTGTCCAGCCTTAGAAATTTCCTCTCTTTTCCTGCCTTACCCTAATATTGTGCCCTTGGGACCCGACACACAACTCTCAAACTGCAAGGCTATTAGCTTTTATTTTTGTAAGATAGCAAGGCTTTCTGGTCCTCACATTGAAACCTCTGGTCCTCACTTGAAATCTTGCAGGTCTGAACGGAAGTGTTATAAATCTAAAAATATGCTTGGAAGAGGCCTCCCACATCTTCAAAATTTAATGATGTGACAGGAAAGCTAGTTACTAGAAGGCCATTGTTGTATAACTCACTTTATCTTCTGTATTCCACTCTTTAAGAAAACAGTGAATGCATGAAAATCACTTTTTCCAGTTTACAGACCCTGAATTTTTTCTAATGGGCATTGTGCAGTGAATCGGAGCTTGATAACAGTAAATTTTCTTTCCTCAATTGCCTTTCACAGCCCCTACAGAAGTATTCCAAGGACCTCAGGGTTTCTTATGACCACAGATTGAAAGCTGCTAGCCTAGAGAAACACACCAGGCGCTGTCGAAACCTCCTAACAATGCACCAGTCGAGGCTTGTCAGCACCTTATGGCTCTCACTGCTGGCTGCTCCTGAGCAGAGCGAGCTCAGTAGCCATAATGGGACATTCAGCTGTGTGTGATGCTAGCATAACATGACCAGAAGGCACTAAATAAAGACCGTCTAACAGGTGACAATCTGATCGCCACTACTTTTGCATGACTGGCTTAACTCACTTTCATATATTCCAAAGTGCCTCAAATCATCCTGGGTCCACATAGAAATATTTCTAGCTTGTGCAAACTCTAAAGTCTGAAGCACAATCTTGGCTCACGATAGCATGCAAGACACAACTAGGACTCAAGTGCTGGTCAAGAATGTTGTGTTAATATGAAGGTCTGCTTCAGAGGCCAGGCTTATGGGAAAATATACTCAGTCCATTCACATTTTGTAAAAGACCCTAAAATCCAGAAATTTTTGAGCAGTCCTCTACTTTTGGAAACTTCTCAGTATACATTTAATTGGTTTTTTGTTTCTTCAAAATTGTTTTTTCCCCTATTCTGGGTGTTCTCAACTTGTTCAGAAAATCCTGGGAACAATTTAAGAGGTTTTGTTTGTTTTTTAAAGAAAATTTGTCTGAAGAAGAACTTATAAATGAAACCCACTAACTGGCCAGAGACGCACTGTGAAATTTTAATTTCTCCTTTAGAAGGAGAAAACAGTGGAAGATTTTTTCTTCATGAGTGCAAGAAAACAGTATATTATTTATTAATGTCTGTAAGGGAGAAAGAGCTGAACATAAAGATGACCAATAACAGTGTGAGAAGAAAAGGGCTAAAAAAATCCTTGCTACCAACCTGAAACTGAATAATACACCAGAAAACTCAGCACAAAAATAAACTAGTGCATAAAACATGGACCTTCAGGAGAGCCTGAATATTGGACAAAGTCAGTAAAAAATTCTTCAGAAGTACTTGCATAGGCTCAGCAGCAAAGCTGATAGAATCATGTAATCACAGATACTTTTTTATTTCACAGTGAAAACTGGTTTGACTGACTTGCTTTTAAAACCAATGCTCATAGAACATACAAAAGTAAAAGTCACTTCACTTATAGTCTGTGCTAAATGACATTGCGAATGCAAATTTAGCATTCTGAGAAATGATCAGTGTGTTTGTGCCTGCATGGTGATCTAGTTGATTCAGTAATAATCTTAACCTACCTTTAATTCCAGTAATGCCACTTAATATCAATATGGAACTTGTGAAGTCCATGATTCTGTGGTAATAAAAAGGCTCCAGGGCAACTTACATGCTATATGTCGGTAGACAAACCAAGGTATACAACTTCATAAACAGCTCTAAGTATTTAAAGGAAATTAATAGGAAGTTCCTCACTGTGCTGATGATCACTCTGATGCTGAGATCTGTCATGCTCAGTACTTTCCAAAAAGCCTTGAAAAAACTTAACTTGATGACTTGAGGTATCATGTTCTATTTAGTTTGTTATTACTAAGTGTATTTTATGGCTATTTTGTGGTGTTGTGTCCTCCTGCTCTGTCCAAAATCAAAACAAACTAGCATACGTTAGGCATTTCAGGTATTACATACAAAACAAATTCTCACGTGACATTATTTTTAAAGGGAGGAGAGGCACGGAAAGAAATCGAGCTACCTAAAAAAAGAAAAATCTTACCTTTGTATTCATGTCTCCATGAAACAGAAACATATACTCAACCTGAGGGTTTTCACAGGTCCAAGTTTTCTGGGTTGTGAAACAAATCCACAGTAAGTAACTGTGACATTTCTCAATATACTGCAGCAGAAAAATACACTGATTTCAATCTCAAATAATTTGGGAGAAAGGTGTTTCACAACTGGAATTATGTCTGAAAAGTGTTTAAGTACTAAAGCCCCCATTTACCCTTGGGTGACCTCATTGCATTCAGAGGCATTTCAGCAGTCTAACTGGGGGGCACCATTTGTTTCTTGAAACATCTGTAATTATCTGATCAGAGAGTTCTTGAAAATTGAATAGACAGCTGCTTACAATTTATATGGTTCCAGCTTCACAATGCTGCAGTGCTTGACTTGCCAGTTATGGGGAGATACATCTTTTATCCCTGCCCCAATCCTGTTGTGTGTCAGACTTCCTTGCTTGTCTGCCTACAGCAATGTGTGCTGGTTTTGGCAGCCTGCAATACAGCTAAATATAGTCAATGGAGGCCATTGTTTTAGTAGTGAGCATCAGCTTAGCAAGCAGAAAAAGTTATATTCTGCTTTGAACACCTCCTTTCACCCTAAGGCAATTTAGGGGAAAAAAAAAAGGGAAAAAAAAACCAAAACAACAACAATAATAATAATAATAAAAAAACCCCCACCACTAAAAAAACCCAAACAGTACACATGTTAAGACCTGGAAATCTACATTCACCTAGATTAAGGTGACTTGCCAGGAACATAAGTTTGATCCAATCCTTGTTAAAAATCAGTTTAGGGATTTCTATCAGCCTCAGTGGCACCAGATCCACCTCCTAGAGGAGTAGGTTTCCCGTCTGTTTTTTAAGCAGCAGGTTCTCTTTAGCTACTAGGTGTGCAGAGGCCAACTGCAAGTGAAGCTTGAGCTGAAGGAGTGGTGGTGTTGTCACCACCTCCCCTAATTTTTAATGTTTTGTGTTTTGCAGGTAACATCCTGTAACTTTGTTCACTTCATTCTTCGTCTGAAGAACATGTTGATACTCTGTACAGAGTTAAGAGAAGTGGACCAGAGTACTAGGTGAATGCCACAGAAGGTAAATTGAGTTCTACACACTTGAATCCTTGCACAGTTTTGGACAGATCTTTACAGCTCTCAGAAGCTCAGTCAATTGATGTTTGTGCTTAATGGCCTTGGTAATAGTGGCTGATCTCATGCCAACAAGGACCTTAAAGAGACCATCGGTCAATGCTCTAAAGACATATTTGTCATGCAGATGTAGGATAGTTCTTCTAATGAAGTTTCCTTCTGCTTGCCTCTGTCAAATTTTGACCAACGCCAAGAGTTTGCCTTAGACAGCTCTCCATTGTTAAGTCTCAATAGACATGGTTCTGCCATTCCTGAGGGTGACGTATATATCCCATCCATAAAATAATCTTGTAGTTACCTTACCAGAAAGACCTAGGGCTGCTGCTCTTTTAAGTGGAGATGTGAGAAGGAGCATGAGAGTTACCTGGATAGCAACAATGAGCCTTTTTTCCCTTCAATAAAATACAGACAAAATTTGGTTCAGTCCTGAGCATTCAATAACCTTCTTCTGTTCACAGACAGTGACGGATGTGACTCAGATTCTGGCAGCAAAACGCTCCCAAGGGTCCCCTAGTACTGCGTGTCTTCATCCCCAGTGAGCTCAGGCTCATAAGCAAGAAGCCAAGAATACGAATGTTTTCAGCTTTGCCCAGACAGCCAGAAATTGTTCGAACAACATATATAATATACAAATTTAGGTCAGTAACTGCAATAGAAAGAAAAATAAGACTTAAAAAGAAACCCCCACACAGAAAAGAGAACTTAACAACTTAATAATTTAAGAGGTAAAAAAATATGAGGTGGCACTGCACACTCCTACCTTGTTGCTTGTGTACGTGTTTGGATCCAGTGGTAAGATTTCTGTTCTTCTTCAATTATAATTTTTAAGCTCATGGAAAAACACACTGGGATGTGTTTGAAAGGGATAGATCTAGTTTTCTTCTTAGTAGCTAGAATAGTGTTGTTTTAGCCTTAGTATGTGATTTGGTATAAGAATAATGTTGACAATACAGTGATGTTTTTAGTTATTGCTAAGAAATCAAAGACCTCATGCTTTGCTATTGTGTGCAGGTGCACAAGAAGCTGGGAGGCAGAACAACTGGGACAGCTGACCCAAACTGGCCAAAGGAATATCCCATACCCTGTGACATCATGCTCAGTATGTAAAGCTGGGAGAAGAAGAAAGAAGGGGGAGACATTTGGAGTGATAGTATTTGTCTTCCCAAGTAACCACTGTTAACATGTGATGGATCCCTACTTCCCTGGATATGGCTGAACACTTGACTGCCGACAGCAGGTAGTGAATGAATTCCTTGTTTTGCTTTGCTTACGAGCATGTGGTTTTTGCTTTACCTATTAAACTGTCTTTACCTCAACCCACGAGTTTTTTCATTTTCATCCTTGCAGTTCTCTCCTCCATCCCAGCAGAGGAGTGAGTGGCTGTGTGGGGCTTAGTTGCTGGCTGGGGTTAAACCACGACACACACAAAAATAAGTGTTAAAAATGTTGAGTTTAAAAAAAAGACATTAAACACCAGTTCACGTATTGTTGTGAATTTCTTCCCAAAAACCTAGCAAATGAGAAAGCAGAAGACCTGAACCAGGAGCCTCCCCTTCTCAGCATGACCTCCCCCTGGAGTTGCAAGTCACAGTCTTCTTTGCATGCTCTCCATCCTGCTCCTTGTATGTTGGTATTCTTTGGCACTACATTGTGCATCTTGAGCATGGCATTGCAGACTGGGCGCTGGCACTGGCAGTGAACAGCTACCCTTCTTTGTCCTGAACTATTGCCATCAGTGTCACTGTGCAGCTGGTACACAGAGTGGAAGACCAAAGTCATGTAGGAAGCTACTGAGGGATGCTGGTGGGTTGTATACAGCAGCGTGCTGCTTAGCAGGGGGCCGCAGAGTAGCTGGAGAAGTATGAAATTTCCTTATCAGAAAACGGAGGCAGGACTGAATTTAAGCATCTCTGGGTTATGCAGGAATGTTTTCTATTCTGGAGTTTTAAACATGAAACCTGGAATTCTTAATACAGTTTTCAAATCATGTCCAAATGATAGCATTAAAGGACACTCTAGTAGGACAAATTGATAGAATTTCATAACTTTTTAGTGCCTGACAATTTGTTTTGGAGACACACATATACAACAAAGAGCCTTTCACAGAAAAATTAGTCAATTTTATAAACGATTTGTCTTTATGTAAACAAGCCAATGGGCAAAAATAACAAACCATTTTGCCTTTTTCACACTTGTGTTCGAAAGCAAATAAAGCTCATGGTTTAGAACCAGCAGAATATTTTTATCTAAGTAGATGGAGAGTGGTTTAGCTTCACTGTGGGGCAAAATTTGAGGATTTTTATATAATCTAGTTTAAGTCTTTACACTGTGATCCAGTCAGTCATCTCTTGACCATATTTGTGCTCCTTGCTGTTGCTACTGGTTTATGGATTCCTAATGGTATGAGAAGGAAAAAATGTATTTCCAGGAACATGAGCAGAACGGAACATCCCATATATACAAATTCACACTTATGAAAAAGAATTCTTCTTTGGTAGAGTTTAAAGACTTTGAACCAAAACATAGCTTTCTAAAGTTAGGAAGAATTTTGGAAAGATCAGATCTTGCTGTCTCTATTTAACAAAAATGTTATCATGAAAGCTGTTAAGAAATCAAAGATTTACTGTCTGTCACAAGTCAGTACCATTGAAAGAAAACAGAGGTCTCCTGCCCTTCCACTATCATGTTTAATCTTACACCACAGGAGAAGCAGTACAGGTCACCTGCATAATTAGTTGGGCTGATAAAACATAATGATGAAAACTAAATATAAAACTTTTAAATTGAGCTGATTACCTGATTATATCTCCTTTTGTTTCTGTTCTCTTCCTTTTTCAGTGTAGAGGCTAAGCCAAAATATATGCAAACAAATACGTTAAATCTAAACTAAGTCCACACAGAACTCCTTAAGTTGTGCCATGCTATCAGGGTACAGGTTTAAGGTTAATTTCTAAGATATTACTAACTACGATTCTTAGAAATAGAAAAGAAAACGTAAGACCAGGGTCTGTAGCATAGCTCATTTTTATTGTTTAAACAGTTTTTGCATAGGAAATATATCCGCTTCCAGTAATTGACTGCAGTATGAGCAGCTGCTAGCAGTATAGGCTGGATATAACAGTAACAATCACATTAAGTCAAGCTTGATTTACACCAGTTTAAAACTTGTGGCAGTTGAGTTCATTTGTAACCTAAAAAAAAAAGTACCAAAAAGAACATTATTATCCTCCAACCAGGCACAATAAAAACCTTTGTTAACACTCAGGCTAAAATCAGGTCTAATGCCAGAGGGCTCTAATTCCAAAATTAAGTAGCTGTACTGTAATGCATCCTACTAGTGAAGGTTCATTACACAAAGACTGTGCACGCACCTTCTTTTTAATTAAAATGTAACCTTCAGGATTTATGGCCTACAATATGGGGAAAATTGCCAAAAGTTTTAAAATGGATCAACCCTGGTGTGTAGCTAGCAAGCAATAACTGACTACTTGTCACCTACAGTTGTACTAAATGTATCTAAAGAAACACACAGCCCTACAAAAGTTGTTCTCAGAGAAGTATCATTGAGATGGGGTGCCTCTTCCCAGCTTACTAAAGTTCTATATGATTTAAGCACAAATTAACAGCTTGATGAAGACATAATCTAATGCAGCTCTTGAGAAGCCTATGCCTGGGATTGAGGAACCCCTCACATTCTACAATGTTGTAGAGAATTTTTTTAATTTTTTTTTTTGAAGAAAATGTTATCTGAAACATATTTACAACTGAACTCAACAGAGACTGTGAAATTGAACAGGCACTGCTCATTTGTTTGAGTTTTTTGGTAAACATTTTGCTGGTTTTTGTTTCTTTCTCATTTTGCATCAACTTTATCAGTCCATGCAACTTCAATGCCCTCAATGAAGAATGCATAATAAGCCATACTTCTTAAAAAACTTCCTTCTGCATATAGAGATACATTTGCCACATCAGTCCCTGTAGCACAGTTTTCAAAACCATTCTGTCAAAAATACAGTAATACAAAGACTGGCTTTAGTGTCACTAGCTCACACTGCCCTCCATCTATTTAGGCCACCTTTTGTTTTACTGTTACCATATCATGCAATAAAAGTATCAAAGGCTTATTCTAGGATATTATGATGCTAGTGGCACTGAAGCCCTTTTCACAAATTCAACATACATTTGAATTGCAACACACAGATATTTCTAAAGAGTAATAACTAGTGAACCCTTTTATCATAAAAAAAAAACAAAACACAAAAACAACAAAACAACAAACTACTTACAACCATTGAAGAAAAAATTGCAACAAAATATGTAAAAATTGACCGTCTCCAACTTGTCCCCTTTACTATTAACAATGTGACCAACAGAGCTGTGGCATGGAAACAGTACAAAGAGTTGTCATGGCAATAAGTTTGGCTGATGCAAAGGTCATTGTGCAGGGTTAAAGGGCAAAATCAGTGGTCCGTGTTATCCTCCAACTGCAGTGCTCCACCACACCCACACAATTTTGAGGAATTAGAAAAAACAGGGGAACTAGCAGAAAGTGCAAATAAGAAGGAGGCCGTTTTTATCTCCTTCAGCATGGAGTAGAACATTCAACTTTGAGATTTTCCTGTTTAACTTGATTAGCCTGCGTATGATCTTACCCTCTCTCTCTCTTTTTTTTTTTTTTAAGTTCTCTACGGAAACCCAATAAAAAAGTCCAGGAGCATGCAGCTGGTTAATGTTAACAAAAGACCTTGACAGGATCGTGTAAACTATATTGGATGTCACACTTGGGGCCTTACTGCCAGCAACGTTAGAGAGTTGTTTCATTAAAAGTGAATACTGTACACTGAATATGGGATAACTTTCTGCAGCCTTCATAATCTCACACAGTAAATATAATTTAGATTTAGGTACAGAACACACTCTGGTGTCACAGCTGAGTATGTCCTTGTGCAATCTCTTTCATTAAGTCCTTATGAAGCTACAAGTTGCAAATCCAAAATTCTGCTCCCTGAGGACACGGCTATGTGAGACATAAGTACTGTTTTAGTTCTCTGCCTATCCTGAATTGCTCTGCGAACCTAATCTTAAATACCATCATGTAACAATCACAAAAACTTTTGCTAAAGGCCATATATACTAATAAAAAGACAGTGGTGCTTCCAACATTTTGAAATGCTCTGAAAACCAACTTTTCCAATACTAAATACAACAAAATAACCTTCATAAAATATAACTTTTCTCCATTTACATTTTTAAAGGATTAGCAACCTATGCTTTTCAAGCACAGGAATCTGCGAAATAACTCCCAACATGGACAGATTTTTTTTTAATACATAAATTAAGAAACTGGAGAGTTTTAACCCAAGTCCAGTTTCCAAACAAGGAATATTCTTGTTTACTTTAAAAATGGAAATGACATGCATTTCCATTATAATTGTTAAAAAGTTAGCTTTACAAACAAGGGTATTTTAATTAAAAAAAAATTCTTAACAAAACTATACAGTGTACAAATTACTGTCTACAAGGTAGGCGGTTCATTCAGAAAATCCTCCTTTCTTCTCGCTACTTGCAGCTTCACAAATTCATTCACATATTTTCAATGGAGCTGCCCACCTGAACATCACCCCACAACTATATTGCTATAATTAATATTTTTGCCATGTCTTTATGTACAGTCTCCTTCACTGCCTTTTTTTTTTCCTTAGTCAAGCCTCAAACGTTCATGTCACTCCAGGGGAAACACACTTCAGTGGCACAGCCATGAGGCCAGGGCTGCAAAGCAACTTAATAAAGGCAGAACAGTGCACATAGAACGGGGTGGCTCGATTTAGTCAGAATACACTTCCTGGTGAAGGAGGAGGCCAGAGACTGGATTTGAGTTCTCAATCTTATCTTAATCTTTTGACTGCTGAGCATTAAAAAAAAACAAAAACAAAACAAAAACAAAACAAAACAAAAAAACCAACCAAACAAACAAAAGAACCCCACAAACCCAAAACTTTAAGAAATTAAAAGTTCCTTTTCTTCCAAACAGGCTTTTCTATTCAAGAGGCAGGTGGAAGAAACCCACAGTTGCTTACAACCCAATTCATTCACATGGAAGGAAGGAGTTTGCTTTTTAAAATATTGCATCTGTAAGCTCAGTTTTTTTCACACAGGCAGTCACAGATAACCAAAAAGCTTTGTTAACAGCATCCATCTTTCTACAAGGGCAATCATCATTTTGACTACTGCACTTTGAAGACTGAACTTGTTTCAGTTTCATCCTGGTGTGCTAATAAAAGCTTAAGGGGTACACTTTGCTAATGGCATTAATCAAGGACAGTCCGCCCCACCACACCACTCTGCTCCTGAACTGCTCCGTATCAGTGGCCTGTGGGAAGGACAAGACACACTTCGTTTTACGAGGCCAGAGACTGAGATGCGCTTCTGAGGGGTTTATCGCATTTTGGCAATCTCAATATCTATGTGCTTAGTGAATGAATTCATTTACTACAGTGCTCAAAAAAAATAACAACATAAAGTTGATTTGCATTTTCTTTTGGTGTCTTATCTTTTTATGTGGGGTTTTCTTTTTTTCTGTTTAGCTACAGATAAATCTCAAGGACTTGCTTTTCTACAGCTGTCAACTCTGTAGCCATTCAGGTCCTGCCTACACACATATTTCCTGCTGGAGACATGGGGATGTGCCACCACCACAGCTTGTTAGCTGCTGAACACTAGCCACAGCCAGAAAGGACTAACTTTGGTGTGCCACTGCCCAGTGCGTTGTGAGGAGGCTGTTGCTAGAGTGGCACCTCGAGGGCTGCTGCAGGGTAAGAAAATCTCAAAAACGCAGAGACAACTGCAAAGGGATGAATTTTCCACCTGGGGTATCTCATATCCACAAGTCTATGCTCTCCCCTGCCTGCACCCTAATAAAAGGATGTGCTTTTAAGGAATATATCTTATCCCTGGAGAATAAGAGGTCTTCAGCAGCAGGTTCGCTACTAATCTGCAAAATGTGATTTTATTGGAAATACACTTTTATTTACATCATTGTCTAATTCCACACATTAAGAAACTCCTTCCTCACTAGAGCCCAGAGCTCTCCATCTGGCCTGCTAAATGAGAAGACACCGCAGACCTCTGACACAGCATGAGCAGGCCAAAAATTGTAATTCAGATGCTGTGAGTTAACAAACTTGGGGGGGAAAAAAAGAGAATGTTTTGATGTAGAGAAAAAAAAAAAGGAAATATGTACCAGTCAAGCAGACTAAGGGAGGCAAATTCTCTGCAGGAGCAACTCCGGAGTCAACTGGAGTCAGTGGAATTATGCCAGCAAAGATTTTGGCCATGCATGTGCATTTCCTAGACAAAGCAAGTGTCTTTGTCATTCTGAGCTAAAAAGATTTTCTAACATGAACACTTTAGGATTTAGTATCATTGCCAGAATAGAAAAGGCTTCATCTCACTGTGGGTCTTGACCTCTTTCTCTGTCTGTCTGTCTGTCTCTCTCTCTCTCTCTCTCGTTCTCTTCCTCAAGGAAAAAAAAAAAACAAACTTAAAGGAAAACAATTTCCTCAAGTCAAGTCTGCCTCCAACAGAATTCATTATTTATTTTTATATCCAGAAATGATTTCAGCTTGCACCCCAGGTGGGAAGTTAAAAAGAGGGAACCGATTTGAAGTTTGTCACAGTAGGCAGAACAGTCGCTTTGCAGCCCTTGCCTGGCTAAGGGTGCACTGCTTCACAGCTACACTGTAAAGTGTTAAAAATCCTCCCCACCCACCCCAGAATATATATATATGTATGTATAAAAAAAAAATCCCCTGTCCACCTCTCAGTACAGAAAAGGACCTCATCACACTGCAAAAATAGCAGTACCCACTTTGGTCAATTAAAACAAACAAAAAAAGCATACATTATTCTTTTTTTTTTCCTTTTAAATCTGTGTACTTACCTATAATAACCAATACAGCTAAAAGCACTACCTACATAGGCAAAACTTGGTATTGCATAATTCGTATAAATTTGTATCCCCGCCCCCCAATATTAATTGGAAGATGAAAAACATGAAAGGTTAATAGAAAAAACACCAAAATACTGAAAATATTGCTGGTCGATTACAATTTTTAAGCGGCAACTATACACAGCCATAATATGCTTTATAAATGTGAGATAAAGGTATAACTGTCTAAAAAATCCATGATGTCACACTTTTTTCCCATCTGGAGTACAAAATATTTTGTCATAAAAATGGTAAAGATTTAAAATGATAATAAATGCAGCAAAACAAGTGTAGTGATGTCAATTTTTTTGTGGTTTTTTTTCTTTGTTTTTTTTTTTCCATTTTTTAGATTTCAAGGCAAGGCACGTAATGTGGACATTATATCTTCGTGCAAATTAGGATTACTGGAAAGAGTATTTTAATTATATTTTTTAAAGAGACATAGAGGCAAAATGTCTGCCCATGCACATTATATTTCTGTCAGTATGTGAAAATTGTTGAACAAGGCTAACTTCTGAAAGCACCATGCAAGTTTTAAGCACCCTGTAATTACATTTACATTAAGAGTGCATTATTTAAATATAACATATCCCCATCCTGGTATTACCAGTTTGTAAACGGTAAGCTTTGCCCTTGTGACATGGATTTGCCTATCTCTTTGTCTCTATGATGCAGATTTTACAGAAACATGTAAACCCTATGGGTTCTTGATGCAACCAGTAACTTTAAATAAATAAATCCTACCCCTCTGTGGAGGCAGCAGCTAAACCAACTTAAGTGCTGTGTTTCCATTGATTTCTTTTTCTCAAGGACATGATTTGTCTTGATTTAATGCCTTTTAATGCCCTCAGAAACTGAGGGGAAAAAGAAGTTCATTCAAAGTTATTTTTATTTTTATTTTTAATCCCCTCAATTTAGAGTCCAAGGGCTGAAGGACTTATAGTGATGACCCCTTAGATATGATTTTTAAATTGCACTTGCCTCTGTAAGTGTTTCTTTAGTGGGGAAAATGCTCACTTTTTTCCATTTATTTTTTACTGTTGCATAAGGAGATAACACTTTTACCTACGTAGAGGCATTTCTTCCATAGAGCCTGTGTGTTCATACTGATTGAAAACTTCAAACCGCATAACACACTAGAAAAGGCTGAATTAAGGGCCAAAGTTTAATAAATCATATTGATAACTAAAGGCTACAGAGCTTATTTTTAAAACATTTAGAAATCAAGAGTGTTGAGAAAATGGGTGGCTCACGGCCCTTGTCCTCCTGCAGCTCTGCTGCTGCTTCCTAGCCTTTGTTTTGTGAGATAACCAGGAATAGTGATTCCATGCGTAAACAACAAGAATACTAAACCAATAAAACTAGCTTATCATGCAAATATTAAGGCATCTAGAAAGTCAGTTAAAATATATTGTCAGAGACAGAACATCTATTTCCCAGCGGACTTCATATAACAAAGGCTACTTAGCAGGGGCTGCATTCTATCCATCAGTGAAATATCATTGACCCTTTGTATGTCATTTCAGTTTCAACCATAAGGGAATTAGTGATTGTAAGAGCTGCAATTGCTGGTCTGTTTTTTCTTCTTTCTTCAGTTTCTTTAATCATCCTGTCTTCCTTTTTTTAATTTTGCGTTTCTTTTTTTATTATTATTTTTTCCTTCAGTTGCTTGTTTCTGCTTGAAGGAAAGGCTCTCCAATTAAGTTCAAACCATAATTTGGGACATTTGTCGGCAGGATCGGTGTCCTATTTGATACTTGAAAAGGAACCAAGCTAGCCCAGGTACCAGGACTGTTGAAAAGGGAAAAGAGATAAGGAGGGAAAGAGAGAGAAAAAAAAAACATAAATTAAACATGTTGCAAAAACTAGGACACAGTGAACTTGAATCGTTAAGCCAATATTCATTATTAATAGCACTACTTAACATTAAATAAAAATACAAATTTGTGAATATTACTTGAGATTCTACTTCACAGTTTTTTTTGTAAGAGTATGATTTATTTTAAAGAAAAATAATAGTGTTGATCTCAGTTGCAAGTCGTATTACTGCTGTCTTACACTAAGTGGCTTGCTTGTTTATGAAAGCCCCCCAAAATTTTAGACACAAATATATACGGCAGACACAACTAAACCATACAAGTGAAACTATATGGCACCATGGAAGTTATTTAAGAGCTACTGATACATACTACGGAGCACAAGTTTGATCTTTTCCAGAACACAATATAAAGGTTCAGTGGTTAAGCTTCCTGTGCAATTTTCTACTCTCTTACAACCCAGAAGTTTAGCTTGTCTCAGTATCAAGATACGCCTCTGCGGTATGTGGGTCTCCATGAGAGGGAAGACTTTTAATATTCAAAAAGCTTTCTTATTTACAGATTTTTCCCAAGAAGTATCAGTGCTTCAGGAATACTGGATAACACAGGGCCAAATCATCTAAACACTTGCAGCCAAGGGTAGCCATGAGTCAGCAAATACCATAAATATTTCAACAAATATCTGAGAAAGAAAGAAAATATTTTCAAAGGCAATTCAGTAACTTGGAAGTTGAGCCGTCATTTCAGAAGCAGTCTGTCACTGGGGAGCTGAAGTCCCAATGGCATTCACATGTTTACCAGGCACCAACTAGTAGCAGGTACTGTATCCAAGAGTATTTGCAAACTGAGTACTCAAAGAAAGACCTCAGCTACTTCTATTCAGTAGCCAGAGCAGGCCCTGAGCAGCCTTTTCCTTAGATGTATTTCTGTCAACTCATAAATAATAGACTTTAGAGAAAGCTTCATCAAATTTATTCAGAAGGAAAACAGCATCATTATGTCAAGCAATCATTGCCAAACAACTAACACCAGAACTGGACACACAGCATACAAACACAGGCTTCCTCCGCATTTCATTGCATCCAGCTTTTCTCCACACAAGTTGTCTTCAAAAACACAACAACTTACTTGGGACTACATATTGGGATTAAACTGGCAAACTCCATGATAACATATCTGCAAACTAAAACTTCCAACACATGTTTTGTGGACGTCAGATGCTGGAGGTTTTCTTCTCTATCTTTGGACACCACTCTGCACTGCTCTCTCCCTAATGAGCAGATGGACTTCTGTGTCACCGGGTGTAAAGAGGAAAACAGCCTCTTTTAATCTGTTTTAAATGTGTACAAAATAACTATTTTTTTTACTACACAAATGTCATCCTTTCATTTGCTGTTGTATGAATACTACAGAGGACAACTTATGTTGTGAAATCCAGGGGACATGTTCTTCAGGTCTTTTATATTAAAAATAATACAAACAGCTTCTGTCATTTACTCCTTTTTGATACTCCTTCAATCTTTAAACCTGATAATTTACTATCTACCTTCCTAACATTAATTTCAACTCCTGTTTTGCACCAAAAAAAAAAAAAATAAAAAATGGACAAATTGCTGACCTGCTTGTCTCACTGATGGTCAAATTCTGAAGGGAGTAGGACCAATTTTTTTCCACAAGGACATATAAGAAATATGAATATCCTAATGTATTTTAAATGTCTGAAGTACCAATATTATTCAATGGGAGGGGTTTTTTTCCAATTGGATATATTATTGAAAGTCACCTGAAAATCTGGAGAATTTTAACCTCTTCAGAAATTAAAATAATCTTGTGATACTTTCAAACTCTAAGATCGGCTGATAAGTTTAATTATAGATTTGTCTTTCTATTTTTTTTTTTAATTCTATTGACTATTACAAATAAAATAAATTCTGATGTTGGAGAAATAACCCCTTTTGAAATTCAAAAATCACAGTTACACCACAAACCTTGAAATATTCACAGACTTAAACACAGTTATACATGAAAGGTTTGTCCAATATAACCTGATGAAAAGTTTATGTTTCAAAAAAAAAAATCAATATCAGAGCCTCATTTAAGAGACTTAATCATTTCAGCTTATTCTACATCTTCCTTCACAATTTGTTTTAAAATGCATTTTTTGTTCCTTCCTCTTCAGATTTCAGAACAAAATTCTGAAATAACAGACACGATGCAAATCATTTTCAAGAGCAGGGATTTGTAAACATAGGAGCTAGTAATAAAAAAAACCCACACACACAAAAAAAACAGATTTGTTTGCTTGGTATCTATCTGAGTAAATGTTTTATTGTGCACAGTTCCTTGCTGTCCTGTTACATGAGATTTACTTTGTTTAGGGACTTCAAACAAAATAGAACACTCTCTAAAAGAATGTAAATTTTGTGTGAGGTCAACATGGTATTTAAACAATTTCTGTTGCAAAGGCTAAATACACAGTTTCCAGGTTATCTTTCTGAAGATTTACAGTGCACTGCGGCAGTTAGATACATATATATGTGACTTTCTTCTTTGTTTTAAAGTTCACAACCTTCTAATGACTACAGCGGCTGAAGGAAAGCAGTGAGTGCTGATAAAGGACAAATTACTATATGTAGCAGCTTTCTTATCTACTGCTTCATTTAGGAGACAGAGATCATTTTGTGAAACGTACTCAATAAAAATAAGTTGTGACAAGTGACTAATAGGACTGTTGTTGCCGTATGACCTACAAATTTAATATAGGTGTTTATTTAAACCTTTCAAGCCTCCCACCTTATATTACAACCATGACAAAAATGTGCATTGCAACCAATTCATCAATGCTGCTCATGAATCCCCAGGAAGTAACAAAACTCTGTGGATCCCACAGAAGTTTCTGCAGCCCGCCAGAGAAGATGGTGCTGGCAGCAGAATACCCATGACCCCAGAACAGCTGTCTGCCTGTGGTGGCTGGAATACCCATCACCCGGACACCCCTGGAGGTGGGCTGAAGTCCCTGATCCACATGCACCTGCTGGGCAGTGGCTGGCCCAGCTGGCAGGCGAGGACAGACCATCTCCTCTGTTTGCTAGCACTTCCTAAGCCATGATCTTCAAGCTACAGTTGTATTTTAGAAATTAGCCTTATCATAATGCAGTTTCATGTAATTCTCTCTCAGGCCACCCCAGTCCTGACACCAGCGCCAAGTGTTTACTGCAGACAAAAGTGGAAATCTGAATGAAATTGCATTAATAACAATAGTCACACTAATCACAGCCCAAAACTCTGAGAACAGCTATGATATAAAGAATAACCAGAAAAAATAACTCTGGCTCTGCTCAGCTGCGTATGTATGGCTGTCTATCCAACACACCCAGCTACCCCATTACCTTTACAGCAAATGTAATAGGACTTTCCACCACCATATGAACCAAACCCTGCTTTGTAGCTTCCCAATGCTCCTGCATGCAGTCAAGACAGATGCACAGCTCACAACAGCAAAGTCCCCCGTCACCTTTCTCAAACCTGCTCTGAAAGGACCTCTGTCTACATGAGTGGCAACAGCAGGAAAGGGGAAAATCCCTTAACCATACTATCCAACAGTTTGTGTAAGTCTGAGGTAAACTTCCAGCCCTTGGTTTCACAAAAGCAGAGGCAATGCTTTTTCTCTGTTTACTAAGTGTCTCAACACGAGGGAAGGCAAAACTCTTTCCATTATCCAGGAAAGCTGACTGTCCTTGCAGAAGTTAATCAGATGTTGCTCTGTCCATGTAGCTTCTTCAGATAAAAAAGCTTTGTATGTATGAGTGGAATAAAACAGGTCCACCCTACTCTGCAGCTCACTGCTCCTGAGGAAATCTGTGAGCCCTGCACCAACAGAGGTTATAATAGAAAAGCCTGTCCCTTGGAATATGAAGAGAGAACTCCCCAAAAACTGTTCTAGGCTATGTTTTGAAGAAAATTACATAAGAAGCACCATCAGACTAGGAGCCTTTGTGAGAGAGAGTACGACTTACAGTAGGACTACCTTCCTGAAGCGTTATACCGCTAAGTAATTTCACTACCAGAAAGTTAACATTCTCCATTACAGTTTCCACTACAGTTTTCACATGCTAATTCAATCAAGATTTCTGCCATGATTTCCTCTTAAAGATAATAATTGCTGTTTCAAGAACCTCTGATTAAAATATTACTGGAATGGACCACAAGCAGTACTAACATTATACATATATACAGTCCACTTTGGAGGTTATAATAACATAAAGAGTATAATAATGTTAAACAATTAACTAAATGCAATAAAAAATAAATCCAATCAGACTCAAGTAAACCTGAAGCATTTTAAGATTCTTGTTTTCCAGCAGTTACTATCTTCTTTTTATTACAGCTTCAGAAGTCTTTAAGAGTATCCCACCATTCAAAAAGTACACTTAAACCAGTATTTCCTTTTTGCAGCTTTACTACCCTGTGCCTGAACACACTAGCTTAGACAAGGTATATCAGACCATGCTAGATCAATCTTTGGACAGAAAGGGTAGAAATACCTTCAATGTAGAGAGAAGTAGCACTAGTGAGTCACCAAGTAAAGTTCATCTATCTCTGTAGTAAGCAAGTGCTCACCCATGCAAGTACAGAGATCTTTACTAATTCAAATTGTTCAGATAGCATGGACTTTGGAAATGCAATTGTGCTAACCTCAGTGCCTCAAGTAAATTCTTACTGAGTATATTTCTGCCAAAAGAATAACCACCCCTCCGGTATCTACTTAATGCAGTGCTTTTGTTACCATTCTAAACTGGGATCTGTAGTTAAACAGCTGTCAAGCTTCACCTCCAAGGTGAGCATTTATTTCAAGAGATATATTAAGTATATCTCAGTTTAATTTAGGACAACTTTTATAGTTTAGCGGGCACATACCACCCAATCTAGCAGATGGAGCAGGTAAAGACCTACTGATTTATGCCCAGAGGAGGGGAAAGGGAATCTTGCTCTAAGGATACTTCTTTTATTCCCTGCAGACCCCTTTTTGTGATAGTGTAATAAAAAAAAGGTAAGAAAAGATCAGAAAAAGACCACAGAGTCTATCACTATCAAACAAAACACACAGCAGAGGAAGGGCTCAGAGAAATAGTGCATGTCCATGCTGTGCTTTGGCCCATGCATGCCTGAGTGTTTGGAACAGGGACAGGGCTAAAGTAGGTTTGGCTATGACCAAGTGGAGGGCTGCCTCCCATAGAGCCAAACCATGGAGAATGCGGGCTCAGCTTATCAGAGATCGTAGGGTCACCTGTGAAAAACTGACTCTCTTCTTTCCACAGCTACACTGTTTTTTTCCCCAAATTTTACCATTTCCAATTTTAATCTAATAGATTTTTACCTTACCACTTTTAAAAAAATATTATTGTATGTTTATTTCTCAAATTAGCATGAGTAAATAATAATGCAGATAACCATAAATGCACAAAACAAAACAAAACAAAACAAACAAAAAAAAAAAAACAGCCTAGTTTTATTTACCTCAAAAGAAACAATTGGAGGTAAGATGATCACGAAGTAGAAGACTGCAGTAACCAAGGGGTTAAAGATACAGTTTTCACTTGGGATTTCTCTATAATATGCTCCTCCTTCCCTACCAGTGCTGCCAAAAATCATCTGACAGGAAACATAAGATTAAGTTTGTCCTACCTAAGTGAACAAAGAGTGCTCAGAACAGGCGACCAGTTCACTGGAGAGCGGGAACTTTTCTAATCCTGCTGGAATCTGCAGTGCTGCTCAGAAAATATTACTGAAGTTGTTTTCTTTAACATCTTGCTTCTGGATCATCTCAATCATTTTGGTCACACTGCAGTTCTTGCTGCTTCTCCCATAAAGGTTAACTTAAAGCTCCAAACATAATCATGTGGAGAATGGACATTATTGATTCCTATGGTCCATTGTTCCCCCATTCTAAGTCCTTAAAGTTCAAGTTCAATCTGGAATTACATCATGTCTGGTTTCTCCTGGTTACCAGACAGCTTGAGACGTGACCACAGCTACAGAAAAAACAAACAGCCTTCTTCACGCTTAGGCTCCCCTATCGATTCAAACTTAAACTTTTTTTCTTTCTCTCAAGTATGCTTCAAGTATGGAGCATGGTTAATTTAGAGATTAAGTTCCAAATTAGATTATCTAATGGCATCTTAATGGATTGCTGACCCATTTCCTGTGGGATGGCAGCATGCAAGTCTGGCTTGAATACAATTAATTTCTTAGGAAGTGTTCTGAAGATGTTTGCCTAGATGGAGAGGAAACATAATGTTCTGCACATCTTTCTGCATTACAGAGTTGGGCAAAACTATTAGAGTTAGTGATTTAAATTGATGAAGACCAGAAATCACTAGGTTTTCTTTCTATGAATACTTTTACAATCAGGATACTTCTGCATTTTTGTTCTTAACCTGTAATGAAATGATACTTCTAGTTCAAAACATTGCCTGAGGAGACTGGGGCAGCAGGGGGCAGAAGGTATGAACCACTGCTCTAACAGGTGTCGGTATTTGCCAAAATGTGCTTGCCACAACAATACTGCTGACTGTGTTGCTTTAACTATGTGTTTGCTCGATACCAAACACACACAAGGTACTGTGCTACAAAAACAATCTACATCCATTCTCAACCCCCCTCAATTCACAGATCAGAGATTATCCCATTTGATTGCCTTATCAGCATTGTTATCATAAACCCGAAGTGCTGCTGGGGCCAAAACAATGATACTTGGAGAGCTGAACACCCCTACAATCAGAGTTGAGAAGGAAATTCAGCACTCTGGGAACAGAACCCCCCTTGGCATCTCCAGGAACAAACCAGCTGCTGTACTATGCTTACGTGTCAAGATAACAGACAGAGAGCAGGAAATACTAACCTAGTGCCTTTGCCTGGCCAGTGTAAATGTAATGTTAAAGTAACAGTTAACCCATAAAACTAACACAGGAAGACTGTTTAAAAAATGGATATAAATAACAATAGTTGAGAATAAAAATGTATTTGGCAATAGCTGAGTTGAAATGTACACTTTGGCAATGAAAATTTGCTTATAGTGTGTGAAAGACTTGCAAATACTCAACATGCTCTAAAAGAGACTTGTCATGCTGGCTTTTATAAGTGGTCCCACAGGAATTAATATAAATGGCGTAATGAGTGGCTGAGATGCAGGCACAAGTTCATGTTATCAGACTTACACACACACACATGCATTTTTCTCACTTCCACTCCTGTCTTAAGTGTACTTGTTGCAGATGCTCTTGCTTTCACATAGTAATTGAGACTGTATTTTCCTAATTCAGCCTTACAGATTTTCACAGCTACCCCTCACCTTCTGTCTCTAGGAAACCAGTTACTATCACAGAACTGTGGTTATGAAAAGAGAAGGTGGGGTTTCTTTAATGGATTCTGAGTATCTTCTTCGTACATGCAGCAAAAAAATGACCTAAATGGTCTTCCAAGTACTTAATTCTAATGATGTGCTTAAATATTGCTCAAATTTCAGTAGATGTAATAAAATATATACCATAAATGCTGTAAGTAAGCAACAAAATCAAACAAAAAAAATTTAGATGGTTAGGATATGAAGAGCAAAATTGAAATCACTACTTCAAACTACCTACCAAAACTGGGATTTTTTTCCTTTTTTTTTTTTTCAAATGCTCACAGGATGCTCTATGTATTTCCTTTAACAATACTAGAATGTTCAATTCAGTTAACCAAAATATTAATCTAGTTTTTATTATCACTACTCCTTCCAGGTGCATAAGTGACTTAAAGTTTTGGGGTTGGGGTTTGTTGTCTTGTATTATTCCTATTCTTTTTTTTTTTTTTTTGTAAAGTTCAGTCTTTTGCGTATGGACCACTGCTGTCTTATACCTGGGACTTTAAATGCCAACAGAGAAGTAATTTTATAACAAAAAGAAACCAGAAAATATATTTTGAAATATATTCCTCATATCTAATATCAGGTATGACAGACAGCTACTAAGAAGAAAAAGAACACAGAATAACAGAGGATTTATTGTCATTCACTTTCTCCAAGTTTCCAAGGTGTGGTTCACCAACACTACTTCATGACTAAACTATCAGCTTGTCAATGTCTGCTACCTGATTTCTGTAGAGACAGGACAGCTAACATTGAGGCACTGACAACTCTTTTACCATCTTGAGGTCAATGGTATTTCTGAGAAATCAGTATACTTAAAGTAAACACAAAAGCCTGCTATGAAAGGTCAGATAGTACGCCATCAAAATGAGCACTGCAGATTTGAGGAAATCACACCAATCAGTCATTTATCAAACCATTTTGTGGGGGAAAAATTGACTGTCTGGACTAGAATGTATTTCTTTGCCAATGGACAACAATTTCTTTTGCAATAAGTTCTTTTTTTTAGTTAGTTTTAGTGTTAGAAGGGCTCACTATTCCTTAGCCTATGCAGGTATAATTTCTCTTCTCACATCCTCACTGACATGAGATTTGAAGAATGTTGCATTCCAAAGCCCAAATCCTAAAAGCCATCTCCTCAGGGAGAACTAACAGTTTGTTTCCTTGTCCCCCAAGGCTGTGCTTAATTCAAGTCCAAGAAAACATAGCTTAGGCTTGTGAAGAGATGCCATGCCAGAATTTGTGCCCAAGTTAAACTGGCATCGCTTTTATATGTTGGTACGGTCAAAGTGGCAGGGACCACCCGGGGAGTGACCTGCAAAGAAGTTTTGTCTATAAAGGCAAACGGATCACAGGGAATGCATGTATTCATCACCAAAGTTTCCTTGGTCACTACCTAGAAATCTTTCTACCCCCTTTCCTTTCTTTTCATAATTTATGGCCAAGGGTCTTGTGTGATAGATACTGAAAAACAGAATTCAGCAAATACAGGGACAGTGCTTCAGACGGTATAAACTGGCATTGCTTTAAAGGGGCTTGACTGATGACTGATTAAAACCATTTGAGGATATTCCTAGATTGGCAGTTTTGATATAATTTCCTAGTGCCTGTCAATACCCTGAAAGATCAACACCCTTTGCAATGGGAGAATAAATCACCCCTTCTGCACTGTACTAGCTCAGTTTGGATTCACTCTTGGCAGTACATTGAAAACTGTGGCAATTACTGCGTGATGGGGATTTATAATGTGAATCACAGCCCTTGAGGAGATGAGGTGAATCAATTAGCTAATTTTCCATTGTGCCATTTAATCTATAAGGGAAGAAATTACAACACCTTGCTTTTTCACCACATTGCTTTCAGAATTTAAATAGTAATTCAGAAAATTGTCAAAAAGGAAAAGTAAAGCAAAAACATTCAAAGTATTTAAACTTCAGATTTGTAAACAGTACCAATTTTCAAATTCCATAATTATCCTTCCAAGTTGATATCCAAAAACCCCAAATCCATAGTACAATCCATAGCACTCCATAGTACAGCTAGCAATCCATAGTACAATACAATGCATCAAAATGCATTTTGTACATAATTTATATTCACACTCACAGTCATACACATACTTGCACTAACTATTCAGAAGTACATATATTTTCACATGCACACAAAGTCCAAGAAGTATTTAAAATTATTTCAAGAGTGAGTAGCGAATACTTCATCTGATAGGCTCCCAACCCCCAGGCTTTATATGTACAAGCCCCATTAAGCTGAGTGCTGCAGATAATACTGCACATTAAAGAGGTGAAAAACTGATGTATCATAACTATGCTGATTTGTTTACACACCTATTTAGACACACATACCTCTAATATTACCATAATTCATTATATAGCAAGAGATGTAAAAGATAATAATGAGTATTTTCTTAACATGCCAATGGTTAATGGGTTTTGTTTCCTTTTTTCACACAAAAAGAAACACTCTTTGGTCTAAATCATTCCTAATTATTCTGTTATTTAGTTAAGAAATAAGTTGGTTTATATCTTACCTTCATGCACATGTTAGTGACCTAAATCTACACCAGTCGATTAGTCAGAAAAGTCTCTATGAATAGTATAGTTATTCATTGTCCAAAACCACCACCTCAGACATTTATTACTATACTCATCTATATCTCTAAAAGCGCCATTTTCTTTGTGTTAACCACTAAGCCCCCCCAAATATGACCTTTAATTCTGCAAATCACACCTTAATTTTTAAGCCTAAAATCAGTATTCCCATATTTACACTTTGCATTTGACAGCACAGTATTGCTATTTCAGGTGCTTAATTAAGGTAGTTTCTAAATTCAGCTTACACTAAAGTTAACCTGAATACATATGGAGGAAATGTTACATGCATGTTTTGATCAAATGCTGTCACATATTCCTCTGAAGGCCTAATAAAACACACACTGTAGCTCAATGCAACTTTTTTAGAGGTGGTGTAGGGGTGGAAATAATTAAAATGTTACCTTTGCCAAGTAATTCCCAATGTATCCTCACTGGCACTGGGGTATAAATGCCTGCCGTTTTGATTCATGGTCCAGTCACAAATTCTCAGCTGTCAATTGAAACCTAGCAGTCAGATATGGATCGAGCAGTACTACAGTTTTTAGTATTTAAATGAATACATGCAAACTAGTACTACACATGGCAAAAGCCTTACTTTCCCAAGAAGTAACTTTAAAAAATAAAAGAAAATAAACAAGGAAAAATAACTTATTCTGAGAAATAAATGCCTATAGATTTGTTTAATATAATGTTACTTTAATACACTCCTCAATTAATAAAGAATAAAAGAGTAACTAGCGTTTAGCAAATAACAAGTAGCCATTATTAGATTACAAACTGAGCTGGAATAAAAAGAAATGTTAATATTCAACAGCGAGATACTTTAAGGAGGAAATAAAAATACTATTTTCTCTAAGCAATACTATATAATGTGTATTAAGTAAAGGTCAAATACAATCAATATCTTGCAGCATGCATTTCGTGAAACATAGAAAACATGCAATTTATAGAAAATGTGCCCAAATTAAACAAACTGTAGGTCCTTATCTTGCTATTTAAGAAGGGTAAAGATATTTTGTAGTTTATTAAGTTTATTAATCTAGTGTTACTGAAAGTGGTATTACTTAGCAAGAGGTGATAAAATAATCTAATCTTGCTTTAGACTCAGAATAATAGCATCTAAAATACTTCATTATATTTTAATATAATGAGGAATGTACTAAATGTTAGCTGAAACAAATTCATCCCAGATCTTCAAATCATCAGTTCTGCACTTATGGATTGGTTGAGCAACCCTCTATAACTCTGTTTATTTAACAGCTGCCCTGTAGTGCTAGTAGATTTATTGAAAAGATAGCTGCTTATTTTTAAGAAAGTGAACTTATCTGGTTTGCCAAACAAACATACATTTTAACCTCTGTATAGTAATACTGTATATAAATTGCTGTACCATTATATATGATACAGCACCCTGAATTGAAGCTAATGTTGTTGAGTTTAATTGCATTTGATGTATTTTAGTTTTCTCCATCCATATTCAGAGTCTTCAGATAGCGCAGACTACAGCAAACAAACTACAGTAAACTGTTTTCACAGGATCACAATTAATTGCAGTCTTTTCCTGAGAAATACAAATGCTGAGGACAAGACAATATTGCAAACCTGACCCTGTCTGGCTGTTAGGCTCATAAGCTTCCTGCTGTTAAGGTTTGAGAAATGGAAATGTTCATTTCTGATGTTTTCATAGGGATTGTTTCTTGTTTGTTATCTGAAGAATTCCAAAAGACCTTATAAAGGTCATTAAAAGCATGACTAAACCACATAAAATTAACCAGAAAAGGAAACATGCAGTCAAAAAGTTTGCTAGTGGTAACTGTGAATAAAGTATTAAATATGTTTAAAGAAAGGGTTAAGTAACTATTTGGTTTAGACACTATACAAAACAGTATTGTAAACCTGATTTTAATATTGAAGACATGGCAAAATGTCAGTACAGTTACTCAGTATAGAGTAGATGTATTTCTGCTATAAACTTTAAGAATATCATCTTCATTACAGATATATATCTTTAAGCTTTATAACTTAGCTATAAAAACTCAATTCCAACTGAAGCACAAGACTGAAAGGTTAAACTCCCCCTCTTTTCTTCTTTCACAAAACATAAAGTCTACAAATAAGAGCCCTTTGGTTGATTAGAACCATAAAAAATACTAAAATCACAAACTTAGTGTTATCAAATGATTTTATGCACTTACATTACATATTATGCACTTACATTACATATTACTAAGTCAGCTTCTGCACTACGTCATTATATTCTGCCCACAGTCTGTATGAAAACCTTCCACATGTACAGTCAATGTGTTATATTTATCATTAAGAAAGCTCCAAAAAGAGGTCTTCAAGCCCATTTCATAAATGTTAGTAATGACATACTTCATGTTATATACAGTGATACATACCTCATTACACATAGGTCTAAATACTGTAATGGTAATAGCAAATGTGCATTTTACATACAGGTTGTAGATGCATACACACACATGCATTTGAAGACTCATGCTACACCAAACTTATACTTAGTGTAAACTGTAGTGCTATTCACTGTACCAACTGTGTCATACTTGCAGTACTGACAACACCTTGAAGAACTGCAGGTCTTTATGAGAAGGGCCTCTGTGATAAGCCCAGGACTGCACCAGATCTTCTGAAAACCACCTTCCAAATGTTAAAAATTGTTGCTCCATACTCCTCTGAAGTCTCACATAGCTGCCATGTTGTCTTTAAAAACTAACTTGTCAGAAAAATGAGGGGTTTTTCTCCCTTACCTAAAATTTCCTCTCCCAAATCACTCCTCCTCAGAGATCAGGATGTCTAAGGTTTAGAAATATACTTTTGAAAGTATGTAGAAACATCACTTTCAAAGTCTGCATCTGCATCCCTCATGTGTGTTGAGTGCTTCCTGGGTAAAAAGGTTCTACAAGTCCTGGCTCCATTTGACAGAAGATGTCTGTTCTCAGCAGCAGTGGAAACGCTGCCCTTGGAGGATGCTCAGATAGTCAAGCAAGTAAAACCTGGGGGCACATACCTGACATGAGTACCAAGCTTTGGGAGGATGTAGGGCACTTTAATACAGTATTTTGACTGCTATATGTTATGGTGCTAGAGTCATGGTGAAATCTTTCTGGCTAGTAATAGTCCTGACAGCAACTCAAGTGACCTCTAAAATCATGCAACACTGTTAGGTGGAGATGAGAAGGCACGTTCACTCTGACTCACAGTAAGCCATCTAAAAGAGCTTCTCTGCAGGACATGTGAAAGGGAGAGACAGGAAACTACTTGAAGGCTGCTTGAGAAAACTTTAACTCCTCAGCAGAGGGACTTATGAAATATTCCTCATGAGACATTTAACAAATGCTGAAAAACACTACTAACTTTGTCAAAAACATGTTGTGAATGCAAAATAAATGACCTGATTTGGCGTGTGACATGGTGAAGTCTTTCCTAGAAGGTTGTTGGACAGGCCTACTCTTCCGTTCCACAGCTCTGTCATTTTTAGTAAGGCAAGCCACATGAACCCCTCTGCAGTAACACCTTCCATCCACAAAATATCACCAATTATTTTTTCATTTATCTCTCATCTAACCATGCATGAAAAGAACATGGGTCTGTATTCTGAGGTGGAAAAGGATGCCCAGCCTTGCAGTAGATGGGGAAACCTCACAGGCAGTCCCAGCCATTTCCTGACACGTGAAGCTGCAGCCAACTCTCATCGCTGCAACATGTCCTCAATTCTATGCTTGTGAAGGAGCAGAGAGCACAAAGCCCACACTGAGTGTTCCTCCAGGGAGGCAGTGCAACTCCTCCACCACCTCAGCTGCTTAATGGGAAGGGGCCACAGGCCCAGGCAGAAGCAGAGCAAGTAGACCAAATACTCTCCTAAGGTTTGCACTTGCCTGAATGTCATCCAACTTCCTGCTCCTCTTCTGCCCTCTGTAAAATGCCAGGAAACGCATTTTGGCTTGCAGTTTCCAGCGCTGCGGAACATACTGATGTGAAGTTCTGCCTAAGAGCTAGATGTCACTATAGCTGTCTTTTCAGTTTAAACTGGGCACCTTTCAAGCACAACCATCCTGCAGAGTTTTCAGTGTGCAAATCCTACATTCATTAAAAACCCATACGCAACAGCTCAACCTTTAATCATAGTCAGAATCATTTTTACAGGTTAAGATTTGAGCAGTTTTTGTATTCTCTTATTTAAAGACTGGCAGTCTAGGACTAACATTCATATCAAGCTTCTGTGATCAATAGTGAAATTAGATACATATTTTGGAAAGTGTAGCAGGAGAGTGTGCTATAGCTTCTGTTAGTTGAGAAAAGCCCATAAAACTTACCATTTGCATATTGTCATTGTTTTGACTGAAACTTCCTCTAAATGTGTTTCCTTTGCAGCAAGCATATGTGAAAGGTGACCTCTTACCCATTTACATACCTCCCTGGTGGTCATGTGACCCAGTTTTACGTCAAACTGTCAATTATGATAAGCGACACAATAAGAACAGTCTAAATGTTGATAACCTGTTTCCTGGCTTTACTGGGAAGTTCTGTTTAAGAGTCCACTTGTGTTCTTCTTTCAGCCTTCTGCTGAAAGCAAAAGCAACATCCACCCAAAACATTTTGCAAACAGATACTCTGTGTTCAGTGGACATTTAAGTTTACAATTTCCGTGAATAGTATGAAGAGAACTCCATTTTGAACTGCATGATTCAATAAATAAAGGATGCATCTGGTAAGAACAACTTCCTACTAAAGAGGCAGGGCATTCTGGTGTGTAGAAAACAGAAAGCTAAGTACAATTTTCTGATTTTGTATTTTAGAGACCTGAAGTGTTTCTTATTGTTACGTACATGGCAAATGTCTCACTCATAAATGTCAAAGATGTATGAAAATCATGCATATCACACACCACGCTCAGAAAGTCCAAGCTCTAGTGAAAATCATGCCACTGTATCAATCAGTGCGAGGACTGGAAGAGTTCATTAGCTCTTCAGTAATTGAGCCATCATAGGTTAGCACAGCTTACTGTAGCAAACAGGTAAGTTCCGGAGGTCATTGTCTTCACAGACCTCAGTAGCTATCCCATTTATTTATATTTTCTAATTAAAAACTGAACCACCTATACAAGGCTACAAGGTGCATTAAAATTAAATGGATGGTCAAGAAAGAAAACTTGTCAGCTATTTCATTCATCCCAATAGAAATCTTATTATTTGTGAAACCATTAATCTGTATTTACAATAAATACAAATGTCTATCTATCCATCCATGTATCTTTTTATATTGTTTACACAGGTAAAGTGCATGACTAATATTTTTGGCAACATTCTAGCTTTATAGACAGAAACAACATCAACCTGTCTCGGTGTGTCTATCATTTCAAGGACATAATAAATTCATGAAGTTGAGCACAGTAACACAAGGAGACCACAGAAATGCCATCACATCATCATGAGAATTCTGATCATTAAGACTTTGTTACTGAACTAATGATCTCTCCATTAAAATTATTTAGCCAAAAGAAAGGAGACACAACTAGAATCTGGCAAGTGACAGTGTCCACTTGCAGAAGATCGAATTTGACTGAGTTTCCTCAATTTGCTGCTTTTTCCTCCAGTTTAGGCTTAGAAAACATAAATCTTCAGTAGGTGCAAAGAGGAAGAAGGGGGCAAAAATTCTCCAAAATTATCCAACCTTTCTTTTATGCATAATTCATTTAAGATATTTCTTAGCACAGATGATGAGCACTGAGTAGTAGATTTGACATCATAGTATATAATATATAGTATATAGTAAAATTAAGAAAAGCTCTCTCACTCAGGTACTAGCTCTTATCACTTCCCTTGCCCCTTCTTTGGTGCATTCCCTGCAGTCACACTATCGACACTTAACAACTTTCAGAAGCTGATGCTGAATAAAGCAAAGCAAACCAAGTGGTCATTAACAACTTGTAATAGACAGTTGAGGGCGGGCTGACTTTACTTTTTCACAATGAAATTACAAGATACATGTGACTCTAGATGCCACTGAAGCAAGAGATAAGTTTTGTAACTATTCATGTCACAGAATAAAAATACCTGGCATTTCAAGGCAGGTAACAGGAAGATCCACTAGCAATTGAAGCAGAAAGTAGACTGCATAGTTATAATTCCTCACTAGACCCTTGTCTAACTATCAATGCAGCATGCTAAGTAATGCATGTAACAGCGTATTTTTCACAGTATCCAGATCGGAAAAGCAAACAAACTGTTCCAATTGGTGCTATTATGCACCGTCTTTCAAATTTGTATTCAGTGCTTCCTATCAAAATGTGAGCATTCCAGTTAGGCTTTGCTATAAATTCTTTCCTGGAAGTACATGTTGCAAAATGCATGTGTAACTTTTAAATTTATTGTAGCTACTGTAGTTTTAAAAAGCTACACAGTGGTTCTTTTTAACAACAACAGAAAGTACTCTACAGTACAAGCCAGCATTTCTCATAACCAGAGAGAATAAATCTTTATAAAGACTCCTCCAATGAAGCAAAAGATGCACAGGTGACAATATTTATTGTTGAGGGGTCAATGTGCATTACAGGGGATGGTGAATGTTTAAAAGACCTCTCTGGAACTAAAACCGTTGGCTTTCTTATTTAGAATTTCTCTCCACTAATACAAAATGATTGATTGCCTTTATTTCATGTACGCCTTGATTTTTCTTTTCATTCATTATGGGCTGCTTTATACCAAATCCATTTAAAATCTGCCACAAGAAGAGTGGTCTCTTTTAAATTGTTGTCAAGTAATGAAAGGACATAGTAAATCAACCTCATTTCTGCCTTACCAAAGGATAACCTTTGCTCTATTAAAGTTGTTTAGACAATCTCAGTGCTCTACCTCACTTTCTAGGTAATAAACATATATCACACTGTTATCTCAGAGACGTCTTCAGGATTTCAGTGAGTGAAGGTAACCAATTCATTGGAAACTTATATATACACTTATACATTCATATTTATCCATCTGAAAAAGCTTTGTTGTTAAAGTATTCTGTTTGTTCAAGTGGTTTCAGCAGTACATACTGCTTAACCTTGTACATATTTATATGTGTATGCATCCTCACACACATTCACCCTCCAGACACACTCAGGCAAGCATACAATTATATCCGTTGCCTAAATTAGAAAAGAATAGAGAATTCACAGCAAAGATGAAATCATGACACAATTTTTAAATCTACTTATCTGGCTCACTGTTCATCAGTTAATGCTCAAATTAATGTAACAAAACTACAAAGCAATATACTTTAGAAGGGAGAACGTTGGTTTCACACAGTGGCACTGAAGAATTTTTCTGTTTATCAAGTGTATGTGAGACCAAGTTTATTTTCTCCTTTTCCCTAAGCTATTTGGCCACATGTTTTACCATGAAAGGGAGTATAAGACACAGTGCATGTAAACACCAAAGACTGTGATGACCCTTGTGATCCCTCTCACTTTTATGTTCCTATGACACTGCTGAAATCTCCAAACTAATTTCCATCTACACAAAGCAAAAAATGTATAGAAGACGCATGAAATAAACAATATATGATTTACATGTCATAAACTCAGCTAAGAGAAAATTAAGCATGCTGCTGCTACCTTCTAGCATGTGACAAGAAGTCTCTAACTCTTTGAATGAACTTGGAAGAAGGTGAGGTGGGCTTCAGCAGTAGCAAATTTGCAGAAAAAAATTGTGTCTAAAAACATGTAGTAAAAATAAAATATTGCACACCCCCAAATTAACCGGATACCAGACACTTTTCAAAGCATACTATGTAAAACATCACATGAAAAGAAATCCAGAAATTACATGAACTGTGTTCAAAAACAGAAATGTTGTGCCTGTTTTAAAATACAATAAACATATACCGTATATCTTTTAAAAGAACCGTGTTATAGTAATTAAAGCACATTTCATAATACAACAGTCTTTGAGAGGTTAAAAAAAAGCAATACACCAGAAAATTTACTGAAAAAATAATGGTTGGCAAAACCACTAATTGTCATTTGGTATTTTTATAAAAGTGTGCAGATGTTTCCACTTAGGTCTCACTGGTTAAAAAAATGTTGGCAAAGCATCAACTATTTGAATAAATGATCATCTTTATGATTTTCTCTGAACTCGGCATGTGGTGACCTTTAAAACAGACATACTGCCACCTTGCCCTGAGAGTGGGTGGGGATAGGAGTTACAGATGAAGCACACTTCAGCTATAGCTCAGCAAACATGGGACAGGTAAGTTTTACTGAAAAATGAAACGGGCACGAGTACCAACTCTTGACAGGAACCCAAGCCTGAGACAAAAATCAGTACAATAAATACCAAGGACTATTTAACAGTCCCTTTTCTTACTGCCACATTCAGCTTCTTTCCTTATAACAATTTACACACTGTTAATTTCAAAGTCCTCTACTGTTAAGATCTAGGAGCAACCCAAACATAAATTATACTAAAGTTCTAAAGGGTCTGAATTTATTCATATTACTAACAATGTAGCATTTCTGTATATGCATGGTCTTGCTACTGACTGCAGCTAATTTGTTTGTAAACCATCATTACCTCGGCTGTATATTTTCAGTTTGGGTAAACACTTCATTTGCATTAAATTTACAGCATTAATGAGATGTGAAATTTAAAATGCTACTTGAAACATAAATGATGTAAGAAAACAACAAAAATGTGGGTTTATCACATTTGAAATCAGCAGACCAATTTAATCCTATTAAACTAGAAATTATGATGTGGGGCATTGAGAATTTGGTTTTATAACTCATCTTCTAGAACTAAAATGAAGAAATGTAAGCTTAAATATCTGGGGGAAAAAGACCTTGAAAATAGTAAGTTGGACTTTTTGCTTCAGAAATTTTATTTTAAAAACTGATTTTGATGAGTATTTGTTCCTTATACATCTCATTTTCTTTCCTAAAATTCTATTACAGACTACTTGTACAAGCTCTTGAAAAATAATTGAAAGAAACATGTTTAGAAGTTCCTTAAGATGTTACAAACCTAAGAAATAAAGCATATGCTAATTTGATGTTTCTTAAAGGGTTCAGTTTTGTTTTGAATAAACTTCAGATGACAAATACTGAAACCCTTGGGATCCCAGTCTAATCCAAGATAACAGTGGCAGCACGTAGGAAGGTAATATTGCACAAGCTTCTCTATATCATTACACCTATGTGAAACTTGCCCACCTGTTGCTGGTGTAGGAAGGATGGGTCTCTTGGGCTTAGTCCCACATATCGATTGGCTTGGGATGTGCCTGAGGCTGTGTAGGCTGATTAAGGAAGAACAAAACAGATTGATAAAAATACCAACCTATCATAACTATTACCCTGTGCAGGTACAGTACAAATATGAGCGATCCAGAGTTATGATTTTGCAATATATAGGGTGTGTCTGTGTTTTTCCTTTATTTGAACTTTAATAGAATGCAAAAGAAAAATTGGACCATATTTGGAAAGGTATGTGTAAATTCCTATAAACTTCAATGGAAGCTGCATGCATAAATTGTATCAATGTCTCTTGTTAAATAATAAGTTCCTCTGATCAATATATTTTTACTTTTTTTTAAGTGATTAAATAAGGTACATATTTGAAGGAATCACGAGTCTGATTCTCATTTTCATTACACCAATCTAAGGCACCAGTGAAATCACTGAGATTACAATGTTGAGAGAAAATATTAGAGCATGTTTCTTATTCTTACTGCTGTGAAGGCCCATCGCAAAACTGTAAAAGAACAACAAAAATTGGAATCAAAAGTTCAGTTTACTTATGTGGCATGCAATGAATCTCTATAGGCCTTTGGAAACAGGACATGATCCAATTAGTATTTTCATGAGAAGGGAGCTAATTTTTACTGTGTAATATAATACTAAATATTCAACTCTCCTATGCATCAGGAAACAACATTTTACCAAGGGGGACAATTTAAGGAAGTCTCTCACTGTCTACTACAGAAGATTAAAGAAACAAATTTCTGAGGAGAAAGGTAATGGTATGTGATGGTGGCATTAGTTACAGGATATGGATCCTTCACCTGTAGGTCACATTCCTATCTGGTCTCTGTCAGTAATCCCTAAAAGCCATTACGCTCTCATGACTTTTGGCGGCCCTTATGAAATGAGGTAGGTGGTCTTACTCCACTTCCCAGTGTGGAGATGTCCGCACTGCAACTGGCAGCATCACAACCTGGAAATTTGCTGACTGACAAAGCAATGCTAGTAAAATTGAACAGGTGTACACAAGAATACCAGTGAGGAGCTAGATGGGAGTACTTACTGAATTGGCCTGATAGTATTGAAATCACACAGCAAACACAAGCAAATGAAATCCATTATTTTTTTTTCTTTTTATTTTTTTTTAAAGGCTTTATACAGTAAACAGGATTTAGTGAAAAACTGACAGAAAAATCAATTAGAAGGAAATAAAGGTGAAGGCCACAGGGTTCCCCAAATATTATGAAAGTCTGTTGTTCTGTCTCATTCAAAAGAATTCTCCTATTGCACTTCAGAATAAAAAGCAATGCTAATCAGTTGCTGTTTTATTCTCATCAGACTGAATAATAATGATAACTTGCTGGCCAGGCATAGTTTTTTTATATATTTTTAAATGTTATTTGTATTAAATAATAAATATATCTATAAATATATATAAATAATAACTAATAAATGCCTTAAAATACATTTAGGCTTCATTTTCCCATTAAGTTAACATTAGCACTACGTGTGGCAGGTCTACTATGACTGATAATATTGTTTATATGTATTCATATATAATTTATATGCAGCAGGGCATGATCCTTCATTTTTTGCTGTTTTCTTCATCAACAAGCTATGTTCCTTCACTTTTTTGCTCTTACAATTACCAATCCAGTTTCAAAGGGCTTTACCAATAAGATAGACTACTACACTGCTCTGAAAACCATAACACTCTAAACATGTAGTATTTATATGTCATGTCATATGCAGAAGTGGCACATCCAAATAAAATTTGTACGTGGGGTTTTTTATTACTATTTATATGCTGTAATGACAGACACTGAATCTTTAGGCAAGAAGTTATTTGCACACTGCTGTGAAAGCAGAAGGAGACCTTATTTCAAATATCTAAGCCAAAATGTTCTAAGTTCCATGGGGAATCGGGTACCCAAGTTCCACTGAATTGCACAAGAAACTGGGTGCTGACTTCATTTGAAAATGTAGTCCAAATTTTTCCCTTAGTAGCAGGACAATGAACATATTAGGTTTGCTCTCCTGTAATGATGAATAATATGGTCAGATTACCAGAAAATGTCCTAGTGCGGGTCTGACATTGTGTTTGTTCTTTTTGTCACTTTTATTAGAAACCCTGACCACACCTCAAACAGCTACTTAGGCCAGGCACAATCATGTCAAACAGGAGGCAGAATGAAATCGTGAATATTTGAAACTATACATGAACTCAGTGTTTCAAGTTTTCTATTCTGTACAAAAAGCTTAGAGCAACAGCTTCTTGTTTGCTACTAAAACTAACTCTTAATAAGTGCAAGAACTGTACCACAAACCACCAGGGAGGATACAGATGCTCTCTAACATCTTTTAACAGAACTCCGCCTATACTAAAAGAACAGCTAAATTACTTCCACAAATCTATCCATATAATTATTTGTTTATACTTAAACAATGGTTTTCAAAAGTTACTACTATCCTTTTATAATAAAGGCATAGCCACTTTTCCTCCTTTACATCTCGGCGACTCCTATGCATTTGAGTCTCATCTCTGCTTCATACTCTAATGAAAAGTCCTAAAGTAGTATAACACCTAACAAACACACAGTTTATGGTCTCTATTGATGACAGACCAAAAGTTAGGGACTGGACTCACAGTTCAAATACTAAACAGGTCTAAAGCAAGTAATTTTAATGTAACAGACCCTGAAGAGATGAGTGTCTTTAAAGACTGGTAACTTTTCTTTCAAAGTGTATGTTTGGAAGTTTATCCTAAAAATCTTCACCCCTCTGATAAATACTGGCCATCTCAAGTCCAAATAAAAGTTCAAACATAATACAAATTCAGAAAGCAGCTAAAAAACAACATTCTGCATCACTGAGCATAAGATGAGTATTTGGAAGAGAAGAAATTACCTTACGCATACTAACATCTTTGCTCTTATTTCCAAAATCTCAATTCCATTGAAGATAATAGGATAAATTATATGGTCCTATATAGTAATAAAAAACTTAAAGCATTAAAGATAGGATTTGGGTTTGTTTTTTTAAAAAAAAAAAAAAAAAAGAAAAAAACCGTGGATCTACCATCCATTTCAGCAATGACAAGTACTTTAAATTTTCTTTTGCCACATCAGTTATTTTTGCTAAAAATGACACAACCTATATCAACATGCAATTGTCATAGCTCGGGTTCAGTATGCATTGTAACAAGGCTTGATTTCTGTAGGAAAGCTCATTGAGGAGCAGATTATCCAACCTCTGTTTAGAATTCCATCTGTGGCTCATTGTAAAAACTTGCTGTCTGGGTGTGCTTCTCAATGTCTTAACAATGTCCACCTTAGATGAACAACCACATTTTCTTTTTCTTGAATAGTGGTTAAATATGCAGGCTTTTGCCTTTCGTTTTGGTTGTCATGTCACAAACTTTGGCTCATGTAACATGATGCATTGTTGAAATTTGGGGTGAAAAAGCTTTGCAGTTAGATCACATTTGCTCTCCATGTGTAAATGACGAGCATCCACTTGGTCAAATAGTAGGAAAAGGCGCCTTTTTCTGGCCTCAATTTGAAATCTTATCAAATCTTTGATGGACATTTTTTGTTTCCTAGAGAAATACTTACTGGTTGCTGTAGGTGAAGATGCCTCACCTTCAGTGGATGTAGTGATGGGTTTAGTATCTGTCATGGTCAGGGTCACAGGTCGCACCGCACTGTGATGGGGAGAGGGTGCCAAAACTGGAGTAAAATGGCCAGGCACTTTCCCTACTACTTGACCACTGCTGTTAGGCTACAAAACAAAACCAAAAGAATGCCTTGTGAAACACACACATTGAGTTTAAGGAACCTACCCACCTATCTTAGGTGTTTTCCAGAATGCACATCACTGTAGTAGCTGTGTGCCGGTATGTGCCGCTCTAACAAAGTTACGAATTTCTATGTTCTGAGGCAGATCCCTTGTCAGATAGGTAGTACACTTCTAGTGTACTTTTAGTAGTGATACTTTTTTTGGTAAGGTTTCTTTCTTTCTGGATGCAGCATGCATCAGTTTGCTTCCAAATATATTTGCTGTTCACACAGTGGCTGTGAACCACAGTAAATCCCACGATAGCAGAATTAAACTGACCAGGCATAGACCCCAATGTACAAAGCATTAAGAGCAAATGAATGATGCAAAACCTCTGTTTTCACATGCCACACCACTCTGGATTGGAGCACCACCAAGACTTAACCACAGTCATCCACAGAGATTACGCATACTGGGAGGCTAACTAATAATTCACGTTTGCAAGTGGCGGGGGGAGGGTTAGGATACAATGCACTATAATGCATATGCCATAACATCTGGCCAAAACCTGTCTACCAAAACCACAGAAGTGTTTAAAGACCATAATAAACAAAGACACTTCTTTCATAAATATAAGAGGCAGTCTGCATATGACCTTGTTGTACAAATCATCAAGGTAATATGCTACTTTCTGTATATAGGCACATCTGAATTTGGCAATGTTCACTGATAAATCTGTATGTTTATCCAATGCTTAAACATGCCATAGACATTTTGCATGACTGTAAATACTCCAATGGTAAATAATTTGCAGTAAATATCAGCAAGTAGTAAATAGTTTTTTCAACAGTGATAGTGACAAAAGATAACTTTTGTCTTAAACCGATCACAAGTTCTCTGAATCATTGGTATTTTAAAACACAGCCATTCAAAGTAAAAAATACTGGGAATTTTATTATCAGAAGGATTTTGTCAAATCTGAGATAACATGGAGTAAAGAAAGATACTGATAAAGGAACTGAGTCAACTGATATAAGGGAAAGAGGTACGCATGACTATGGTAATGAAATAATAATGGCTGAGAGAATTATTGCAAGTATGCGCAGAGTATAAACACATATAAGAGGAAGAAATTATTTGGAAAGTACAAGAAGCATAAATGTGGTGTAATGAAACAACATCAACAAAGAGGAAATTTAAAATTAATAGCAGGAGAAACTTCCTGGCAGTATGATTTACTAGACTTTACAAATGCTCCCAGGAGAGAGTCATGTTCTTTAGGACATCTAAAACAAAGCTAGAAGAAAACACCAGAAAATCTAAGGGCAAATGGAGATCAATCTTGTATTCACAGGAACATTGGGTAGTTATTAGACTATTTCCCTCTCTAAAATCACAAACCTTACAATGAAAAATAACAGTAAAAATGTACATTAATGAGATGTGGCCAACAAACCACCCCTCTAAATGAAAAAAGTCACCCCTTAAACATAACTATGTTTGAGGGGGATTGGGTGGTATTTACAGCTTCTTCATTCATGTTTCTAGTTGTGTAAACTGAGAAATTACTACTAGGAGTTTAGTAACAGGAGTAACTGTGAGATGTCAAAGTAGCTTCAGAATAAGAAAGCAACATGGATTCAAAGGAACAGCAATACTTTCACAAATGACATAATTTCCCTAAATAACTGGCATGCTACATTATGTTTTATTCACTAGGTGAAACTTAAGAGTTTGACAGATATCCCTTACTATGTGTACTTGAAATTAAAATGAGAAGTGGCAGAATATATTCAAGACAATTTCTAGAGAATAATGTGGCCTAAAAGTTTACTGAGCATCTGTTTGCATGCTTACATGACCAATGGGATCATAAGTGAGGAAGTCACTTAGTAATTACAGAGGTCTTTCCTCAAAAACACAAATTACACCTTTATATTACATCAGTCATATATTAAGTATATGTCAGTAAGTCCACTTTCTTTAACATCTATCTTAGCAGTGTTTTAGGGAATTTTATCTGAGGGCTCTATTTTAAAGGCCTATCAGCCTCAAAAAACAAATGTCTTGGTGACCAGAAATAAGTCAAAATAATAATAAATGTCTTGGTGACCAGGCTCCACCTGCCCTAGAATGAAATGAAAATGTTAACTAATAAATTCAGAAAAACTCCAAGAGTTGCCTAAAATATATTCCCCACTGCAAGCTGTACAGTGTTCAACTTGAGACATCTCAATGTTGTAATAAAATAGGCTCTGTCACAAGTAAGAGAGCTGTGACACAATTTGAAGCATTTGTAGAGAAAACCGTCAGAAATACCGGTGGGCTTTATGACAAACTTTTCTCTAAAACACCAATACTCTAGTCAACAAGACCTGCTTGCTATGTTGGACTAGATTTTCAGTATGTTTCTGGGGAGCCTGCTGCCAAGGCAAGCCTGCCCTTCTGCCCTGGCTGCCCAGCAGTCCACACAGTCTGCTGGAGGGACCACCACCAGCTCTCAGTTGCAGCTGGTAGCTCTGGTGGACTCCAACCTGTGACCACAGGGGGCACCTTAGGAGCCTTAGCTCACATGATGTACTAACATAACAGAAAACCAATTGAGAATCCCTTACTAAAACGACTAGCTTCAATTAAAAACTAAGAAAGAAGACTCCAGGGAGTTTATGGATTAAAACAGCTGGTGTAATCAGCTTCCAAAAGCAGCTCTGTCTCCAAGGCCAGACTACAATGAATTAGAAGGACACAGTTGGAAACCAGGGTGATTTACAGCAATGTATCACCTTCTACTGTTCCCTAGTGATTCTGGTCAACAGAAATGCAATGGCTCAAATGGACTCCTGCCTAGTCCTTGTGCATATGGTCCAAATGAGCAAACCCTTTCTTTGCTGAATTATAAGACAAAGAATATACTTATATTCCACTCTCATGTAAACCATATTTTGCCCTGTGCAATACAAAAACAGCAGTGCAGTACATCACCTCACTTCATTCAAATTGAGGGTGAAATCCTGTCCTTGTTGAAATTCATGGTGAATTTGCTAGTGATTTTAGTGAATGTGGTTTGTGGCCCCCCACCAAGTGTCTACATTCAATTTCTTTTTTTTTTTTTTAACATCTTCTTAAATGGTAGGCATTGTTCCACATCTGTCCTACATGTAAAACTGAGTGCGGACACAATGCAATGATACTGAGGTCTGGAACCTCTACACAGAACAATAAAACCTCTGAAGTAAGAAAAGGGAAAACTCATTACCTCAGTAAGTTTAATGCTTATGGTTCAAACATTTCAGACTCTGCGCATTATATTTCAAATGCAATTATAACCTAGTTACCTGCCTCTTAACAATTTTATTGCATATTATTATATTTCCCCAAGTAACTTCTGACAGCAGTTTATGATTTATTCTGCTTTTATTATTGTAGTGTCTAACAACTTTTTCTTTTTCAAGTACTTATTTAAAATTTTCCAGTAATGTCAAATACTGTATATTGCAATAACTGTTTGGGTCTTAATGTCTGGCAAACAAGATAATGCAAGAAGGGATAAGTACACACAAGACAGAGCCTGGGGTACCATGTCTAAAAACCTAGCTTCTCCCCCCATACTGAAATTTTTCTGTATTTAAATTTTTAACTAATCTCAGTTGTAGGTAAGCACCTATCTACCTGAACTTTTATATATATATAGTTCTTCTTCAACAATCCTAGCTGTCTTTCAGATGTGAACTACAGTCCTCTCTTTGGCACAGTTTGTCATGGGAAATGATACACATGAAATTTCCTTAAAACTTCACTGGCCCAAATTCTGTTACATGAATGTCACTCAGAAGAAACCATCATGAAATGTCCTTACTTGTGTTTCTTGAATGCAATGAACAACAGTGAGGAACTGAAGAAAACTGATATTTAAGTTATCATAATTAGTTTGCAGCTTAAGGTCATAAAGTAGTCCTGAATAAACAGATCACATAATTGTCTCAGAGTTACTGCTTAGGCCTGTCTTCAGACTGTCACTGACATTGCTGCATTGGTTTATACTCAATTCACACTTCCATGGTTATCTTTGCAAATTCAAAAATTAAAAGCTTTTGAAATAAAGCTCTAGATTCTGGACCCTGGTAGCTGACAGCAGTACAATCTCAAGAACACTGGCTCTCTTGTATGCCTCAAGTCCTCTGTCCTGCTTTAAGTTTTCAGTTCAAAGAGGAAAACCCTCTGGTCAGAATCAGCCCTCTGAAGTTGTCACTTCATAATCTTTTTGAAAAATCACTGCTGGAAATAACTTCTGTGACCTGTTCTCTTTTTAACTTTTGCCGTTATCTCAAAAGATATTTTAACATAGAAATTACATATCTATTTGGACAATACCAATTGAATTACAAGAACAAATATTTATAGCACATCATTAGATACAAATTAATTTTGTCCTTATTTAAAACAAGTTCTAGATTCTAGTTCCAGTTTTCCCTGAAGAAAACCTTACAGACAAATTCATTACAGCTGAAAAATCAACTGTTAGCATCAACTAGGGCATCAATATATCTGTGTGATGGATTCACAAACAGAAAGATGAAGCCTGAGGCATAAACCTCAAGCAAATCACATGAAAGCAATTGTTAGATAAACAAGCTGTGCATTTGAAAATGTGAGAGGGAAAGAAACAAACACAACAAAGGTCTGGCAAATTTAGACCCAATTTATGCAGGTATACCTTCTTCTATTGTTGGATTGGAGGCTAACTTGATTTTCAGATCTGTGTTTCATTTTCCAGCCTTTTAACTCATGCCATCTTGAATTGCCACAGATTAATCCATTCATTTGCTCAATGCCACAGATGGGTTGTATTCACCGTCATAGCTGTAACATAATTTAACTCAGATTGTCTGACTGTTAATAACTGATTGTGTGCACTACGCACTTTCAATTAATCCTTAGATCTGAAGTCAGAACAGAAACTTGTAACAGATGTGAATATGGACTTTATTAAAATCAAGATTTGCTATACCTGTTTTCCCTACTGGGATTTTACTAACATATTTATAATCAGTAATTAATCAACCACCCCTCAGACTTCTGTTCACATATTTGCCCAAACACCAGCATATTTACACCTTAGATTTTCAGCTATATTTTAGGACAGTGTTTTGTCATATAGATCACTATTTCCAGAATTAAAAAAATCTTTCCGATGCCACAGTCGAATCGCAACACTAACATCTACAGATGAGGTATCCAAACATAAGAGAAATCCAGCATACCTATTAAACAATTCAAATTAAGTTGCTTAAATTATAAAACACATTTTATGTTTAAATTTGGCAGTATCTTTTTTTACAAAATTATTGTAATTATAATTCCAAATGCCAAATAAAATAATTCCGTTTTCCTTGAAATCTCAAATACAAAGCATCTTCAAAGAAATAATCATCAAAGGCCAGAAATCATCTTAATCCTGTGCATGTCCTAGGTACAGCTACATATGATGCTGTGCTAGGTATTTCAGAAAGAAGATTCAGGGCTTAATAAAAATTACATTATTCCAGATACTTGGAGAACAATATATTTGCACTTCAAAACACACGATTTTAATAGAAAATCTGTGTTGCCCAAGAAAGTTACCATATTACAGTCAGGTGATCAAACAATGACTGTAGTTTATTCAAACTGGATTTAGTGTGTCTGGACATACTTTGTCACCCATTCCTTCTCAACACTTACAGTTCCTTGTAATGGCAAAGTTCAGATACTATAGTAAAGAGTACCACTGCAAAATCCTATGGCAGTGTAGTTTTGAGACTAATGATTAAATTAATTTTGTTGATGAAGCTGTAAAAATCCAGTTCTGCACATTTTAGTCCTCTGCTCACATCTTGTTTTAAGAGTTGTCTGCTAGCCACATCTATGAACCTGGAGATCATAGCTGGTAAGTTCTGTCTTTGAGTCCATGCCATTGTGCTCTATGGTATTTACAAAGGGTGATGGATGTTTCAGAAAATCTACAAGTAAAAGAAACTGGAAGAAGTATCTTCCATTTTTCTATCTCCTCCTTTTTAATTTCTTTTTTTTTTCCNACACAAACCCAACCTTTTACTTCAGTAAAGCTTTTGTTTAGGGCACCCTAATGCTACATAACCTGTGGATATCCAATGGCCACATTAGTCTCCCACTGGAGACAGCTCAGTGGTAAAGGAGAAAGTTTCATCAAATGTGCAGAAGACATATCCTCAAGTTACTACCTACATGAGTAATGTAACATAATGCCTTTGAGACTCCGCTAAGCAAAAGGGAACAGTATTATTAGAGCACTACTGATGGAACTGTAGAAGGTACTGTAGAGCAGTTCCTCCTCAGGTTGAATCTGGTAGGTTCCATAAAGCATTTGTTTAACAAGAAACAAGGCTATACAGATTTCCTTTCTGCTACTGGACACTATGGCAGCAACAGAAATATACTTTGCCTTTTATAATGTCCCTTATATCTTTTCATAAGAATTAATGTCACTAGTTTCCATATCCTTGCAACTTGAGTAATTCATTGCTACAGCACAATTTACACAGACCTCACTGGGAGATGCCACACAGGAGCTTCAAGTGGAGTGACACACAACTACCTGTCTGCTTGAGGAATTAGCTTTAGAAATAACATGTTGTTGCCAGTTCTTCGCTGACATCACTTCTGTACTACTTTCTGAGAGAAATCAAGGTGTTGACTTTGATCTATAAACCTCTGAGTGTTGTTCATTTGAGAAAGCATTTTCTTCTTGATGTAATGCTGTTGAAACTGAGAGCAGTTGCAGAGCTTCAGTAACCCATGTTCAGACACAGGTATCATAAAATGTTCTAGGTGAAGAGTCCTCAATCACAATTTTACCTGTAAGCTTACAGAATCTGAATTATTTGTTAACAGGCAGAGTACAAGTAAATACCCAGCTTTCCTTGTATATTTGCCTTAACAACGGGGTAAATCCATGTTACACAAGGATGGGAAAGGAAAACTCATTGCAGATAAATAGTCAAAAGATATCTTTGGGTTAAATGGTATTTAATGCACTCTGGAGACTTATAACTGTGCATTTAATAAATTAAAAATGAATAAACTAAATACAAAGTAAACATTTACAACTTCAATGAAATCTTTAAATGCCTTGTCTGTAGATAGTTAAGCAAGTACTCTCTGTTTGCCTCCCAGTTACAATTAAAACCGGCACATTGACTTATTTAATCTTCAATAATTTCTTAAAAATCACAAGGAAAGATTTGCCTAAGAAGCTGAAAACTATTAAATGTCAACAAATAAAGGTGCTAGCTATACCAAGGAAACCACATGCACACATATCACTTGTATCAGCTTATTCTTCTAGTATTCTCCCAGAAACAAACAGAAAACCCTTTGACCAGCCCAAATAGAGACTCACAATGTTCCCTCCTCATTACTAAATGACTGTAGTTATTGTATTGAAGAATGACAAAGCATCTGTCTGGCATTACTGAAGAGTGAGCCTATCTTTCATTGAACAAAAAATTGAATACCCCAACAAATTACGAAAGGAAAGTAAGTGGCCTCACCAGCTTTCAGAAGCAAGATCTCAAGCAGTTCTGATTTTTCTGTCTTCAGACCAAGGTAAAACCATTAAAAAGATAAAGCTACAAAGTAGCCCACATTGCAACAAAGTAAGTTTTAACAGCTCCAGGAATTTTAGTCACTATGTGGACAGAGGTTCATTTGGACTGTAGTATGTAACAAGTGCAAGCTATTTATTGTAAGAGAAAAAAGGTCCACTACTGAACTCCCCAGATTGGAAGTAGTTTTATCATGCCACTGAAAACTGCACACATCATCAAAAATATCACACAATTTGATTTAAGGTTACCTGTGAGCTGTGCCCTTCGTAATCCAAACTCAAAAAACTTGCAAGATTGTCTACTTCTGTTTGCTTGGTTCAGTCAGAAAAAAAATTTCTCACTGATGCTCTGAACATGATGTTTTCCAGCAGGATTCATCTTAACTTTGTATTACCATTGTTTCCTTTATCACACTTGCCAACCCTTCTTCTGTGATTTACCATACCTTAATCAGGAAATTATTCCATTTAACTCAGCAGGGCATTAAGTTTGGAGCTTTTCATTTTTACTTCAGCCATACAGTGTTTCTGTGCTTGGTGATTTGTTTAGGCTCATTGGAAGTCTCATTTTGATACTGTACATTGATTCATACACTTTTGATTACTAATGCATTTCAAGTGTGTGCAGACTTGTGTGTGTGCATGCACGTGTACATACACACAGAGGAGTACAATTTTCCAAGATTCACCCATCTAGAATCATTCAAATAGAAAATACATGTTCAAAATTTATGGTAGTTTTGAAACCTTCAATACACTGTAGATGTATAAACACCGCAGATGGATTAGACACATAACAATTGATTTGTTTTTGCTGAAACTTAAAATGAGTAACCAGTATCAGTTTAACTGTGGAGAGACCGGCACCCTATCACAATACAGATACATATTCACACACAAAATTTCATCCAGTAACATGAGTGCCTAGCTAAAAAGAAAAGCATCAAGATAAGTAGAATAAAAGGGCTCATCACAGTTACTTAATTAGTGGAAAGTACAGCAGTTCTCAAAACCTTGGGAACTTTTCAAACTACTGGTTGGAGGCAAGTCCAGCTCTATATCTAACAAGGTCCGTTTCTGTTCAGCACATTTGTTTGCTTATTCTCCAGATTGAACAGGGAATAAAAAGCAGATATGCATGAAACCAACAGCCATGACTCTCTTTTGTTTAGTATCATCCATTGTTATTCACTGCAGCCAAAGGGTCCATTTTAATTTCCTGACTGTCCATCACATGTAACTTAAGAGTATTTCACATCATGTCAAGAAAATTGCCCACTGCTTCCCACTGTGGAAACCTATGGGAGCTCTATATCTTTAAACTAATTTTACTCAAAGTATTCCATTGAATAGCATGACTGTCTCACTATAATCAGTGTAGTAGTAATGTAATTAATCTCAAAATTGCTGTGGGGTGTACAAGGCATCTCGGTTACTTGTCGTAACAATCTAAATTAGCGTATTACCAAAAGATGTTGGGGAGGAACGGTTCATTCCAGGTAAATGCTGTCAGGGTATCCATCCTTCCTATTTCTATAGCTAAAATTAAAACTACCATCATAGCTGTCCTTTTGAAATCCAAATGAGTATGTTTTGAAGTGGGAAAGTATAATTAAATTTGATGTGGTGTTCCTACAGATATAATTTTGCATTTTATAATAATTAAATTTGTTTGAATAAAAATTCATGTTTTATTTAGAAAAGAAAAACTGGTTTGGCTCAAAGCATGCCATTGTATCAGAACAATTCCCTTTTGTCACTGAAACTTCACAGATGGCTGCTTCTTCTACTCCTAAGAAAAACTTACTCTTGTCATTTTATTTTTTGTACAGCCATCCTTTAACAGTACTATTTAGAGATATTTTAGCTGGGCATGCAACTCCTCTAATGTACAGCATATCTCAGAAGTGAACTTTAAAGAATTACATTTAAATGAGATTCTAATAATAATAGTGAGTAATGATAATAAATTGTGGAGAATAGCTGATGCTGATATCCCATACTTGGTGTTGTTTAACCCCATTCCCTTTTCTCAGGAAATAAATCAAACATCAAAATAAATGAAAAATATTACCCTAATATAAAGAGAGTAAGACCCTTGTTGGACAAAGAGCTTAAAACACTTTTCCTGCTCAACAAATATACTTCCCAATGTTAAAATCACAAGACGGTATATTTGTCAGCTATCTGAAATAAAGACAAGATACTTTGTTTAGATGTATTTTTTTCAGTGATGATCCAAAGCAGAACACTGAACAATCCAGAGAGAATATCACTTAATCTGCTCTTTTAATATATATAAGAAATCAAAATGTAAGTAAAACAAGCACTGAATAATTAAAGAAATGCATAACAGTAAGGGCCTGATTTTCATTTGCATTTTTTTTCCCTTAATAGTGCCTAATTAAGACATCAGTTTGAAAAAAAAATCCAACAGAACTCTAAGATTTTCCGCACTGAATTAACGTTAAGGACTTTTAATGGATCTCTTAATTAGACTTTGTTATTCATGGAAATTTTACACAAATTAAAATCAGGTCCTGCATGCAACATTCCCAGCTGAGTCTCAGCAAAAATGCTATATGGGACTAAAAGACTTCTAATCCATGAGCAGACAGCAATTTGTATTCTAAAGCCAATATACTCTACGTTCACTTTTTGGTTTAATTTGCATTACTATTGTAACTAACAAAAATCACACATTTAGGATTTCTCCCTTCAAAGTAAATTTTGATTTTATGGCCTCAATTATTTTTTTTTTATTTTAAATTATGTAGAAAGTCATGCAGCTGGACCAGAGCATTAGCCCACAGGAACAATAGACACAATGGCCTCTGAACAGTCTAAACAGGGGCCATACCTGTTATTCAACACCAAAAATTTGATTCAGTCATAAGCTCTATTGCTGTTGTGCCTGAAACACACACTGAAAGGCCTGTCATTATTGGTGAAAAACAAAACAAAGCCCAAAACAAAAGGCTGTCACAGCAACCTCTTCATCCCCAGTAAGGCAGTCCTTCCAAAGGAACCTAACTCTTAGGAGCAGGAAAACCTGACCATTGTCTCTTCAGTTTACATTCCCAAGGCTCTTCCAAAAAACATGCGAAAGTAGAAGCTACAGGGCTCCACAAGAGCCTTTCAGACAAGTTATCAAAAATAAATAACAACCTGAGCAGCAAAGGTTATATTACACTGATGCTGGAAATATTCCAAATACTGACAGATCAAGTCTGAACTGCAGTTTATCCTATAGTGCAGATCACATGATAACACTATGTGCTGATGCTACCATGGAAAGTTTTGCACACAATCCTTCATGAATTATTTCACTAATGAAAACCATGTTAATTTCTCATATCAGTCACAAGTCTGAATCCGTGTAGCAGTCAGGAACTCATCTGTTACGCATGTTCTCCATGAAATGAAGAAAAAAAAATTGTGGGTCTGTGCGGTGCTTACTAGAGTAATGTCTTTGCATCTGTGCAAAGAAACATCAAGTGCCTACTAAACAGGGCAAGCATTACCTTGCCAGAGTTTATTTTCATTTTCAGTCTATAAATACACCTGTATGACCATGAATGTGCATGTGTGTTCATGTACGTATCATCACACTCCTTTCTCCGTCCTGCAGCAGGAACTTTGTCCCTGGTGGCCCTGCTCAGCCACAGAGGTGACCAGCCTGCAGCAGGGGCGCTGGACCAGGACCTTCCCTGTTAGTGCTGCCGGCTCCTTCAGTACAAGTGTTTGTCTTACACTTGGCAGAGGAAAACCAAGTGGATATGACTGACCTGCACCCTTTATTCAACCATGCTGAGCAGGAAAAGTTTCCAGATTGCTTATATGCCAGCTCCTAGCTTGCTCTGAGATCAGAACTAGTGACATACCGGTCTAGACACACTGGAAGACACACATTCCTCATAGGATATCTTTTGGAGGGTTCGCATTGTTTTACAGTACCTGGCTAGTCTGCGGGCTGGACGGGTCGTAAGAAGGTACATAATTCTTCAGAGTATCCTGAGGATTCAGGTGGGGAGGATATCTGATCGTTGGATGAGAGAAGTAGCTAGACGGGGCAGGAGGGAGAATAGCTTGTGCTGGAAATGGTAATGGTGAAGGTGGAGGTGGAGTTCTAGTTGAGATGACTGGAGAAGATAAAATAAAATTAAAATTACTTCACATCTTGTTTCTTCTAAAATTCTTCACCTCTGTGTTACAGCAAGAAAAATAAAAAGTCAATTATAAATCAGTACACTGCAATTCCTGCTTCATGGCATGTTTACAGAATAATTTACATGTCTGCCCAGGCAATGGAAAGCGCTACTGTTTCAAATTCACAAATACTGTGTCTTGTTTTGGTTTTGTGGGTTATGCCATAGTAGTTTTTCTTTTTTTCTTTAAACAGTAATCATTCTCCAGCATAAAAGACATTGCAATTATACACTTTTCCCATCTGGAACCCAAATAAACAAAACAAATATTTTACTCAATAAATAAAACCTACAGTTTTATCCACAGTACTCCAACAAAGGAGAATGTCACAAGTCCTAATGAACTGTTATTTGTCACTGCATTGCACTCTACCTGCCACATGTGGGGACAGGGTAGTAACCACCCTTCAACAATGCCATGAACATTAGCTGACTTCTGTTAAAATGCTAATGAACATTCAACTTCAGGGTCTGGGAGACAAATCTATCCAATACAAATATCTCTGACAAACAAAACATATCTACCTTATCTTTGCATTCTCTTTCTTCCCAGCTGCTACAAACACACATTTCTCTATCTATACACTATACGTAACATCTAAACAACCAGCAATGTTTTCACAGTGAAAAGAATGTACAGCTCGTCCTGCTGCTGCCCAGTCATCAGGCTGGAAATGGGGATTGTTCTACCACACTACACAACAACATGCTTTCCACCCCTACTACACATCTAGAGGGCACCTACTCGGCAATGTATTAAGAAGGAGGTACTGAGTTCAATGGAAATGGAGAAAAGATAGCAATATTTTTATTTCCATTAATGGGAGGGTACAAAATCAGGTCTGTATAAGCAAGGTATTTTATAAACCATTCATGGGTGTATTCTGTATCAGCACAAGCACACCAACACTGTTTTTCTGTACCACCTCCCATATCTTTGGGCTTTTTCAGCTTGATTTTTAAACAACTTGCTGTTTTTGAGCTGGGACCAAGTCATAGTTTGCCCAAGAAAAAACAACAGTAGGAATGTTCCAAAATTGCTATACTTGGTAATCAAAACCTTGCAAATCTCAAAAACATTGCTCACTGACATAACAGAACAGGCTACACAGATAGAAATCAGGTTTCCTGTCAAGTAAATAGCTCATCTACAAATTAGGTTATGACTGTCACTCAAATACATATATCTAAAAACTATACAGTAAAGCAAATATAAAGATCTACACATAAGTATCATGCCAAAAATAATTATGGAAACTTCTTTTGTGACAGGCTCATTTTAATCACAGCCCCACCAGTTCAGTTTAATCATAAAACACTAGTTACTGCTCTGACATGTGGGAGCTGTGCAAAACAAACACAAGTTAGCAGAAGTCTATCCCTTCCATTTCACCCATCAATTCTGATGTGCTCAATTATTTGCTGGTAGTGGAAACCTTACAGAGACCAGCATGAATCCAGGCTCACTTTCATAATACAAAATAAGTGGATGTTAAGGGGAAAATAGTCCTTAAACATGAGTTGAAAGACAGGAACTTGAAATCATGGAGAAATCACAAAACAGAAACTTCTAAAAGCAGAACTGCATGTTAAAGAAAAGAAGAGTCCTCCAATCTGTTTTACTGTTCTAGTCATGAGATGCTTGGGGAAGACTTCTGAGGACCATGTTCTCATCTGAAGAATCAGGGTCACTCTCACCTCTGAAATGAAACAGACCATGATGCTGGAATTTCCCTGTCATTCCCTCAAAACCCTCAAAACAACATGCATTTCATCATATTTCAAGTGTCTCCTTCACACTTTAGGTGAAATCGTACTATGGATTTAGTATGGATTCAGAAAACAGATGTTGAAAAATATTTACCTTGATTCTACCTCTTTAGACAGAGCACTCAAAAGAAGCATTGGTAGTTATTTCACTGTTCCACATAATGAACGTAGTTGTGACTTCTTTTGTATATGAAATCCTACGTACTCTGGTATTTAAATACAACATAGTCATAGCAACAATAATAAAAACTATGTCGATGGAAGGAGGAAAGACAGGGAGAATTTTTCCTCTGTTAGTTTCCTCATGCAGTTTATAGCTTATTTTATTCAGTGGTTAATCCTACATCTATTCCAGTGACTTGCAGCAGTCAGACTACCTGAACTGAGTTTAATGAGCATTCCTGTAAGAATACCCCAACCTCTTCCATTTCTACTCTCATCAGTAATATAAATGGGATTAGGTCTCTAAGAAAGTCTGCAAAACTGATTCACAATCTGACTATAGGAAAGGAGAACAGATCAAATTAATAGGGAGGTATTTCTTCCTCCTGCATAACCCTCACCACTGTGTGCAACTCCTGGGATTCCTGGGTGGTGGTGCTGGGGAAAAGTGCTCAGTCTTGGTGAAGAATCCTGGGGAGAAGTAGGACTAAACAACGGCTTTTCAGGTTTCTTCATTGTAGGAGAAGACATATCTGCAATAGAAAAACAACAGAACAGTGACACTAGCTTAGAAGCTCGTCTCAGGACACACCATTTTGTAGATATTTATTTTTACTGTCTTGCATAAATATTGTTTGGTGACCCAACTCCCTTATGAACAATAAACTAATTTTAAACTATTGCTTTCAAACTTGAGAATGAATACTAATTCCCTAACTGGTCGTTATCCTGCAAAACAGAAACTACATTCCTTTCATACCAGACAAGTCAAACAGTGAAGAAATGTGTGTCTTTAGAACCTCCCTAGACACTTTTCAGCTCACCAGAACATCACCAAATCATCTGCTCCTTCAACAGCCACGTAATCTTTATTGCATTTTTTAATGGAACACCTACACTCAGGTGTGTAGTGTAACTGCCATACACATGGTGGTTTATGGTATTTATTATTTTGTTATTTCAAAACCCATTCCTTACCCTTCCCAAAACCATAGTGAAACAATGTAATCTGCCTAAGAATAAAGAATACTTCAGCTTCTCTATCTCATATTTTCCAGGTCTTAAGTAGGGCCTTCCCACCTTTTCCTTCCAGCTTCCCTATCAACAAAAACATCTCTTTAGAGCTAACCATGTGAAGACAACACACTAGTAGGGACAAATGTACCATTTTTACCATGCAGGGTTACTGATCTCTCATAAAGCAAATATACTGGACTCTTTCTGAAAGTCTAAAGAAATTAAACAACATTTGTTGGAATTCACACTAAATTATTTCAAAATTAATTATAATATTTTTATAGGACATACATCAGTATCGTAAGTGGGTACTACTTCAATGCAATAGGACCAACTCATGTTTAAAGCAAAGGTCATTTCTTAAGTACTTTACTGGACTGGGGCCAGTTTGCAGCTGACTCTTGCACATGGACCATGTTAGCCCTTAAAGTCATTTTGACACTTTTAATATTGGCAGACTGTGTTGTGCTATTTTGGCGGGCATACAGTCATCTTGGAAGTCAAAGACAAGTCTGCAAAATGTGAGCACCTTACTGAGACCAGATTGGATCAGTGCTTTCAGAACTGCCTGGAGTTTAAGAGTGGGTTTCCACCCTGAAAGCCACACTTAGAGAAGCACCCATCAAACTAAGAGACCACTTGTCCACTCTGCCCCATCCTGTTGTCAAGCCCTGCATAAGCACTCGTACCAGACCCAGAGCGAACTCTGCAGTGCCTCTCCACCATCCCCCTGTAACTCCCCTGCTCCCCTTTGATCCTGACTACTCAGTCTGCTGAATCCTCAGGTATCCTGCAAGTATTACTGCTCCAGGAAGGCTGCTGAGAAAGGATTTTATCCAGCAAAACATTAAGTAAGAGCGAGGAACTGCTTTACAACAGGGCAAATCAGCATTCACTCAGTTTTAACAGATATGACAAAGGTTACTGTATGTTTTTTTATTACACTGACCTGTTGCAATTTTATGCTGTTATCAAAAACACTGAGTGCCAACAGAGCCACCTCTAGCTGTCTTATAAAAATTGGTAAATTAAATTGTTGTTGAGGAAGAAAACGGAGGCGTATTTTGTTTCTCTGAATCTATCAGAAGGTAACAAAGATAAAGTTGCCAAATGGTGACAGTTTTGTTGAATATATTCTGCCAAGCTAAGAAATCATTTTTAAAATTTTAAATTATAGAAAAATAGTTTTTAAAAAGGCAAGGGTAAGAAGGCACATTAATTCTGGAATTATTTTCAAATATTTAATTATGTTTTATTTTCTGCTGAAATGACAGCCCTAGCTTCTTCAAATAAGGCCCAAGTTTCATCAGAGGAAGAAAATTCTCATGCCTCCACAACAGATTCACCAGCTATTGTTTTTGTACCGTGGTTCTGTGAATGCACAATCTCTGCCTCTACAGAAACACTGGCATGTTACAGTCTGAGAAAAAAGATAAGTGTTCCTAACAGCTTGTAGATACAGCCTCCCACTACAATGCTGTGGTCATCAGTAGTTGTCACAGAACTTATCAGTGACCAAGTATCGTGTTGACTCTACCACATATAGGCTATCACAAAAGAGAACATGCAAACAGTGTAACTTTATTCAAAATAAAAGTATTGCACTTAAGTTTCCCTAAGATAAAAACAAACCATGGGCTGGAAGTGGAAAATCTTTTCCTTACGTAAAGCTCATTTTCAACAAAAGAACTCATGAAAGAAAGAGCTGCCTAACTCCTGAAGGTCTGCATGTGTCAGCAGCTCTGTTTTCTGGAATGCAGGAGAGATTTAATTTGATTGGTGAGTGTTACTTCATTAAACAAGCAAAAGTTGTGTTTTTCAAAACCAAAATATTTTAGTTGCTCAAAAGAAGTGTGCTATTTGAAGTGCAATGTTATCAGAGTATCCATTAACTGCCCAGTGGCATCACTAATTTGAAAAGAATCTACTGAAAAGGAGATTGATGACTATGATAGCCCTAGAATTTGCTTCTAAAATGCGTAATTTTCCCTGCTTCTACTTGACAGAAGTAAGAATTGTAGTTACCACATTGAAAACAGACAGCATAAATTACAAAACAAATGCAATTAACTTCTCATACAGAAGACTGTTTCCTCATCAAGGTGAACACCACTGGTAGTCTGGAATAGAAAATTCAGCACTGCCATAAAAACACTTGTTACCCACTGAAACAGTGACTTCAACATACACTGCACAGCACACCATACCACCACGAAGCACTTTCAGAACTCTTGCTATACACAACACAGGGAACTGCAAAAAATAATGGCGGAAGAGCAGGCAGCAACTTCTTTGTTAAAACAATACACTTCATATTGAAAAGTAATTCAGATAGCCCCTTCCCCCCCGCAGCCCCCGCGGCTCTCCCCGAGCGTGCCTGGCCATCATAGCGGAGCATTCACTCTCCTGCCACTGCCAAACAACAGATGCAGCCAAACAGAGGAGATGGAACAATAACTGTTTGTATAGGTTAGGAAAAAAGGCTGCAGCCATCTCCTCCTCCACCGAGAGAGGAGGCTTAGAGGAAAATGCACAAGTTACATATCTTTGGAGAGTTACCAGTTACAAAAACAAAGTGGAAAAAAGAAAATGCAAAGCAGTTTTCCACTGTCTTTAATGTTGCTCGTAAGGACAAGTGCCTTTGTATAAAGCAGAATGAGTTAAAGTGACAGTGAGACTTCATATAATTTTACTAGTAGTTTCTACATAATAGAAAACACGTATTTTTCTCATTTTAAAACATGTCTTACTTTTTCCACATCATGAGGTACAGTCTAATAGCTACACAGAGCTTAGTTATGTACTGATAATTACATAATGAATGACAAACAGAGGTCACAAAATTAGTCCACTTGCTCTTACGTCTCTGTCAAAGTTTCAGGAATGAGATTCCAATCATTATTATTTTGAAAATGAAAATAAAACTGTTTCAAGTGTAATTTATTTTTAGACTTTTGGAAAAAATGCTAAGTACAGATGAAAAGCAGAAACATGTCAAAAGCATTTGGACAAAGTTATAAAAAGGACAACATTAATCAGACACGGTGTCCTGTTCTGCTGAGAATTTCCTTCAAATGTGTAAAATTGGTTTTTTTTTTCCTTTTTTTTTGTTTTTTAAAAGAAAAAAAACTCTCGGTGCTGTTTCAAACCTCTCTTGCCTTTATTCTCATATTACTGTGGAGATACAGTATGTATGCTCCCAAACAGGTGGCATGTTATTAATTTTAAAACATCATCGTATCAAAGAAAAAAGGGCTTATGCAAATAAAGAGTTAGATCATCTCATCTCCCAACAAGGTAAATCTGTCTACATACAAAGGCAGAAAAGCTGCTATGAAGCATAGCGTATGTAGCCTGTTCAGCAGCAGTTTGCACAAATGGTGCTCCAGATGTATAGCTGTTCAAGACAGCCCAAGGCAACAATTTTGATCAATTCTAATGTGATAAAATGCTGCAGGGAAAGTGTGCAGAAATGCGTTTACGTCAGCCTTTAATTAAACTGTTATTCACTTCCAAAGAACCTTAGGAAACACTAATGAGACATGAGTTCTGGCAATTTCCTCATCAAAGCAAAGACCCTCTTCCTCAGTCTGAAGCAGCTTGTCATCCAGGCAGTTCTCTGGATGAATTTCACCTTGGCACACCACTCAGCAAGCCACCTGTTATAAGAACTCAGCTGGAATCAAGCAGTGATCCAGCGCAAGTTCAGACATCCACCTGCCTGTTTCTGGACATATGATCTGCTTTTTTGCTCACCAGCACAACATGGCAGCTTCTTTTTCTTGTTCATGAATCATATTCATGAACACAGTGAGAAGAAACCATAAACAAAGATTCAATTCCTTTTAATCCAGCTTATTCTTTAACTCTTCTTATTAATACCTTTTCTACTGCTTAGTTTCACAAGTCTTTCTTTACAAATTACACTCCTGCTGGCAACAATCTGTAAAGGTTCATTTACAATTTGTTAGTGTAGCATCACCTCTAGGGAAAACAAGATAAAACAATGTTAAACTTACTATATATAACCATAGTGAAAGCACAAAAGCTGTGGAGTACACAGCACCACTGGCAAGCTAGAAGAGGAATCCTTTCCTGGTACGGTTTTAAATAAACCGATCTTTTCCCAGAGGCAGTACCTGGGATAATTTCTGGTGGCAGCATACACTACATATATCCAGCTGGCCCTCAGTCTCCACTGCCTCCACCACATCTGGTAAGTATGATTGTGTGACGCTCATGTGAAAACTTAAGAAAAATTTTGAATTCACATTGGATAGCTGGGTGATGAAAGTGAATCATAACAAATCCCACTGTGCTCAGGAGAATCAGTTTCGTTTTACACCTGTGCATGTGAAGAAAGAGCAGAATCACTCTGCACAGGCAGAGACAGCATCACCAGTTTTCAGATGTGCTCAGTGAGATTTTTTTTTAATGCTGTAAGCATTCTGTATTTCTCAGCAGGTCTAAATAAGGCACCTAACACTGAATATTGACAGCTGAGGGACTCTAAAGCACAACCACTTCTCATTTGTGAGAAAAAGTCCTAAAGACTTAGCAGTGGGCCTGGATGGAAATCAAGAATCCTGAAAAACAAAACATTTAAATTTATTTAATTTCTTCACAAGAAAGGAATGGTGACATATTTTTGTGAATAAATAGGAGAGAAAGACAGACGTGCCTGAACAGCTTGGTGTCTGAGATACTCAGTGCCTGGAACAGAGAAAAACTTACTAGAATTCCTGCTTAGTATCAGGCAGAGATCAGGCTTTGCAACTAGCTCTCCCATTATGCAAATCTATGCCCTATTCATTGGCTTGTTCAGGTCTCATTCCCCTCACTGTAGTTTTACCATGGACCAAAGAGAAGAAATCCTAAAAATTTATTTCCATGACAAGTTCAGTTCCAATAATCAATGTTTTCCTGAGTGCAAAATCAACAAAACAAACAACACAAACAAACAAAAAAAATCATAATCAGTTCTGTTCTGTGACTTTCTGAGACACATACAGCAATTCTCATTATGAAGGCTTTTGTACTCACTGTTGAGAAAAACAGTGAGGTCTTACATGAAGGTAGATATGTATGCTGCTTAGCAGCTGACTGTTTGGAGCTTGAGGAGCAGCCGGTTTTCAGGTTTGAAGAGAGCTGCTGCTGAAGAAACTTGACCTCGGTTTTGATTTTTGCTTCTACATGAAGTGTAGAAAAGCATTTTACATACGAAAATTCTATGCTAGAGTATTTCCGTGTACAAAGATTTAAAAACCTCCCATCTTCAAATCAGCCTATTTAACACCAATGTTACTTTCACAGGCACGCCTTCAATATTACACAATCCAGTCTATCAGACTGTGACACTGGTTTTCCCACCAGGAAGCATGCCCAAGGTTAATCAAACAGTCTGTTATGCTGTTTTGCCATTTCACAACACAGAAATCACTTCAATGTATTATCTTTTGTGTTCTATAATGAAAAACCTAAGAAAAGGAACTAGACTAGAGTATCTTCCAATGCCATTTCCAGTTTCAACAAGAGGCAGTTTATAAAACAGGAGAAGATGAAAGATATGACGGTCAGATTACAGAATTAATATTGAATATGTACACATCAAAAAACTCCCAAAGTAATTTCAAAAAATATTCGACAGTAGGATGGGACATACAGATCTAATCCCATAAGAGTTGTTTGACTGTGTCATATTACATGTAAGTAATTAACTGCCACACTGGAAAGATTATTCCTATCCAAATGTACACCTATTCCCAATAAGATTAGACTGAAACTATGGCACACTATCCTGCAAGAACAATGGGAAGCAATTCTTCATTCTATCTTCATACCTTGCAGTGGATATGACAGTGGAAAATCACAGTAAGCCTCACAAGAAAGGTTCATAATCAACATGACTATGTTATTATACCTGCATTGTTACTCATGAGGAGAAAAATACCTTTTTATTCCATGCAACGACCTGTGAGCATAAAGCTGGCCAGTCTTCCTCACCCTGCATGCCTCATACCAGAAGCACTATCCAGCTGTGAGACCCCCAAGAGACTGGTACCACCACAGAGACCATGGGGATCTAGGGTGTTGCTGTTGGAGGGAGGTGAGCATGTCTCCACCAGCTCCACAGTGACCCACAGGGATCAGTGGTAGAGTTCCAGACTCCCCCTCCATAGTCTTGCCTGCCTCACTTCTTCCCACAGCTTCAGACTCAGTTTAGCCAGCCACATCTGTACCAGGACAGGCCATCAGCTGTCATAAGGGAAGTACTTATGAGTAACTCAGAGCTCAAGTGGGGTGGCTACATGTTAAACATGGAGCAGGCACTGGAAGTAATGAGGCTGACTTTGGAAATAAGAGATAAAAAGCATGAGACCAAGAATACAATGTTGCTGCCACAAAGACTGTACTGCAACAAATATATATACCATCATTAACAAACAGACAAGAGGCTCCAAGTACCACCATAAATAACCCTTAAGCAGTTACAGTGTACTTTAAGTACTGGACTACTTTTTTATTTAACTTCACATTTCAGAAATGGACTGGACCATTTCATCATCTATGAATCATTATTAAGAGATGTGATCCCAGTAGATATCTGTGATAGAAGAGCATTATGGGCAACCGTGAGAAAATCTAATTAAAAAGCCAAACGAAATATAAAGACTTCAGAGTACATTTTAGTCATTTATTAAATTATCCTACAGAAAGTCATCCAAACTCCAATGAAAAATGCATAGCTATAACATCTCATTAATGCTGAGAATCCAAGGAACTTGGCTAGAAGATTAAATAAATATTGTAACCTTAACTGCAAAAGTCAGGAAAATATTCCCAATTTCTAATGCAATAAGATTAGAGAGGCATTTGAGATAAAACAATATAAGGGAAGTTGTTGATTTAGAAGCATTTAGGTTATGGCATCTCCTTTATATTACTTGTACAGTCTACACCAGTTAACAGTTTAGGATGGTTTAATAGGTTTGCTGCATTAATTTAATTGTAGATCCATCTGGGGAGTGGTTTTGAACTGAGATAAAATCAGTAACTCGCACTGAAATACTACTTTGACCAAGTTTGATACAGTTTGTATAAAAGCAGTAAAAAAGAGAAATTAAGAACCTTTCCAAATGTATCTATGTACATAGCACCAAAACAAAGAATCTATCAGTCAAGACAAAAAGGAGGGATGTCTAAAAAATGTTACAATATGTTAAATTCATTTTCTCCATTTCACGGATATACCATAACTGTAAAAAATGTCAGTGCAGACACCTATGATTCATGAGGTACTATCTATTCTTTCGGTAACTGAAGATATTCTGCATCACATAGGTTAGACCATACAGAATAATACTTCACCTATGATTTCTAACAGGAGCTGATCAGTTTCAAAAATACTAATGAAATTTCTTATTCAGCAACACTGGAACAAGACAATTACAAGTAATCACTCCTGGGCCAAATAATGCATTAAGACACGTATTTTATCACCAAGTTCAATCAAAGGACATCTAAAGTCCCCATTGAAGTAACAGGATGTTGTCATGCTATCAAGTTCATAGCAGACTAAGTGTTATGTATAAAAGAAAAATATCCTTTTGCACTTACATCTTTCACTGATGTATATGGGAGATGCAAATGCTAGCCCTGAGTGTGTTCAACTCACTAATCACACACGGAAAATATTAATAGGCCTTGCCATAATATATTCATCAAAATAAAAGACAAAGAACCTATAATGAGATTTTTTACAGTGACTTTATTGAGCAAATAACAGCCATTTCCAGGAACGCAAGAGAGCAAACCTTTTTGTATGCTTCCTACTGTATCTCCTATTCTATTTGTCTTTCTGTCTGTATTTCTAAACATTTTATGACCCTTCATTCAGAAACTGAAGTGCACATGGGCTGAAGGAAGTCAGGTCCCTTCTCTGCCCAGAGTAGAAACCTCCACATTTGCTACTCTGATTATTTGAAGATACATATGAACAAGTCATAAACTGGTTGAAAGCCATTCCAAACAGAGAAAAACAGATACAATCTCTGTTGTTTTATTTTTGGAGAGTGTAAACTTAACATTATTCTCACCCAGTAATGGAAGATGTAAATTTTCTTGATGTACAGGCAACTCACTCATTTTAAGATAATGTTTTTGCTGTCCTGTCCATGGATTTTTTTTCTCTTTCTCTGCCTTTTTAATTAAATACGCATTTGAAAGTTCCTTCGCCTTTTTTCTTTATCTAGTGTCTTTCAAGCTCTAAGGATAAGAAAGCACTTCTCATCTTTACAGAATCACAGAATCACAGAATTCTAGGGTTGGAAGGGACCTCGAAAGATCATCTAGTCCAACCCCC
>VZRW01011136.1:109743-127922 GCA_013398125.1 Aegotheles bennettii
TTTTCTGATATTCACATGGAACCTCCTATGGTCCAGTTTGCAACCATTGCCCCTTGTCCTATCATTGGACGTCACTGTAAAAAGCTTGGCTCCATCGTCCTGACACTCACCCTTTACATATTTGTAAACATGGATGAGGTCACCCTCAGTCTCCTTTTCTCCAAGCTAAAGACATTTCTTTATGAAAGTAATGTTTAACTTATTTTACATACTAGCAGTTTTTCTTGTAAATTTGTCACTATGGAAACCTGAAGTAAACCGATTCCCTATTGATTTTAAATTTGTTTTAACTATCATGGCAGAACTACTGATTTTTAATGATTAGGCATAATGTCCATTCATTGAACACTACCAACGTCTTGTTCTGCAAACAGGAAGAAAGAGGAGAGCCCAGCTTGTGGTTTCCCAGGCAAGTCTTCCTTGTTAATGCTATTGTTTGTTACCATAATGCCACTCCCAGCATCACAGCAGCCAACAGGTCAAGAGAAGCCATGGCTGAGAAATTTCTCTGTAAATACTCTTTGAAAAGTTACTCTTGGTGAAAAGTACCTCTCACTTTATGAATATGATGTTATGAAAACTTACCAAGTGGCAGTATTTGACTACTGTGCACACATGATATTAGTTAAAAACAAAGAAAATCAAGAGAGATACATAAGGTGTGCAGGTATGTGTGTGTGTATGTATATATATATGAAATATATATATGAAATATATTTATGTGTGTGCATACATTGATTAAAGAGTATTCTGAAGTATTAAAAAATACAAAGGCAGAAGTTATTAATGAAACACAAATTGCTTTAAAACTCAGACTGAGTCAAACACACAGAAATGCATTTAACAGATACTCATCAAGATAAACTTTTGCAAAATTAATTCATCTGCTTAGATGGAGACTGTGAGTTTCTAAAGCATTAACTTTCAGAAGAAGAACCAGGAGCTGGAAAAAATCCTGAACTCTGTTCAACACAGGCCACCAAAAAGTCAAGGTGACCTGTTACCATTTTCAACTCCTGGACTACATTAACTACTTCCTCTTTTAATTCCCTCACTTCAGAAATGAGAACGTCCATCTTTGATGGTCCATGAAAAGAAGGCCTGAGAAGGAAAGAACCATCGGAAAGGACCCCAATGGGGAAGGAATTTCCAGCAGATGGGAAGAAAGCAAAAGAGGACACATGTCCAGAAGAGGAGTATCCAACACAGGGGGTTGGGACCTGAGAAGTGGAGGTTTCCAGCAGCTGCTGGCCAATCAACAGGTGAAGGCAGTTCAGCTGTTTCAGTTTTAATGGTATGCTGGCATCTTGACTCTTGACTGTTGGTAGAGGTGGGTAAGGTATAAGAGAGTGAACATGATGAAGAAACTGTAAAACTAAAATTCACTTCCTTGTATATTGACATTCAGTATTTCCAGACACCTGACTACTACAGAAATCCACATGAAGCTCTCCACTTTTATCATGACCAGCATGCATTGGTGATGACCTCTGTTACATTTATATACAACATACACAGTGTTGTAACACTATAATGGTAAAACAGATCTCAAGGACAAATACTGAAATTGTCTGCAATTATATTAATGCAGGAAATGGCTTTAAATTGCACCAGGGGAGATTCAGATTGGACACTAGGAAAATTTTTTTCACTGTAAGGGTGATCAGATATTGAAATAGGTTGCCCAGGGCAGTGGTAGAGTCACCATCCTTGGAGGTGTTCAAAGAGGCATCTGGATGTGGCACTGGGTGATACGGGTTAGGGGTGATGTAGGTAGGCAGTTGGTCTCTTTCAACCTCCATGATTCTGTGATTCTACGGTTCTAACGCACTTTGTCAAGCTAGGTTTTAGAAAGGAAGACATAGGTACACACACTGTGCTCTTCTGATATTCCTGTTTCCTTATGAGTCAAGGAAAAAGTATCTGATTTACTTACCAGATAATAAATCAAGATGTTCACCAACAGTTCTTAGCCTACTAGATCGAAACTATTTCTATCCGCTGCACTAGTCACCAGATTTGTTATATTTTTAATATTTTCCTTTTTCAAATAGGGAGGATGATTTTTTTTTTTTACTGTACATATTTGATCCTCCTCAGAATATCTAAAACACTCAGCAAATTTACTCATGCAGCAAATTCCATATATTTCACAGGGTCTTACTACACTACTGCAGGAACTCAATTTTTTTTAATATAGAAACATGTAAAAAAATCTGTAACAGCAACATGGAAAAAGAAAGACTGCAAGAGATTTACAGCAAACTACTTTTTAGATATAGATACATGTCCAATTGATAACAATGTAAGTAAGACATGATTCAGATATTATTGAAGTCAGTAAGACATTAAATTAGAAAAATCCAGGTACAAAAGAGAACAAATAACTTCCACAAGATCTGACAGCAGACACAGAAATTGAACTGCTAACCATCATGTTGGGACTCTATTTCTAAGTGATGCACCATTCTCAAAGATTACCTTTCATTTTCCTAGGTTCTGGGTTTTTTGGAGAATGGTTAGTTACTTGGAAGACTAATGGTAGAGAGAAGGTTTGGGAGAAATCTTTACAGTTATAAACCTGCTTATTTGCTCTGCAGGAAGACCTCACACCTGTTTCAAAAAATCATAGAAATAGAGTCATATCTTAAGTATTTTAACATAGCAAAAATAATGGCACAAACTACAGAATTTTCCCACAATGATTGAATATATGTAAATTCAAAAACAACTGTAAATCTACTGTAATATTTTTTAATCTGTTTTTGAAATTGTTGCACATACACTTGTGGTTACCTGTCTCTTTAAAATAGTCACAAACTTTTGCAAGCCAGTGAAGTAAACCTCCAGGGCAATATCTTGGCTTCACAAGCTTTTGTTTTCTTCCATAAGGACTTATAATTTGACTTCAATAAATACAAATAAAAATTTATTTTTAATGCTAATTTTGGTTAATTAGGGGTTTTATATTTTTATATCAGAACAGTAACATGTATACATAACAATATTAGGGCATTGGATAATGAAGCCACTGCTCATAACGCTTCAAGGATTGGCTTTGACCAACCTTATGCCATTTAGAGTTCCCATTTTTTACATATGCTTACTTTTTTCTGCTCAGAATTGCATCTTAAACAGTCAACTCCCCTAAAATGGACTATAAAACTCAACATCTGGAAATCTAATCAAACATTTTTTGAAGTAGTACAACAGGAAGAAGATAGATAACAGCAAAAGGACAAAGCCTGGAGTTTTGCAACTGAAAGTAGAGTGTGGTATGAGGAACATTTTGTTGTAGCTCAGCCATATATCTTTTTCCTAGTTTCATAAATACCACGCCCTGGCTAAACCATAAGTACTCCTGTAGTCATGTTCTTACCTCTCATGATTCATGCTTCCACAGTAGAGAAGCTGTAGAAACTAGGAGGTCAACGGAATTACTAATACAGAATCATTCCTCTCATGATTTCTAATTACCTACTAAACAACATGATATTTATTTTTCACAGCAATGAAAGGTTGATCTAACCTGTTCCACCCCACTGCAAAATTTCATCTGTCACGTTTTTAATTTCAGTATGTTTCTGTGTCACCCATTAGTCTCTGTCCCACTCTCTCTATCAAAATTGTTAGATACCCCTTAGACACCTATGCAACTCTTAAGTACTTTATTCCAACCTGTTTTGGCTGTCATTGTTTCACTGTGACTGTCTCCAGTTTCAAACTACCACTGTCATCTAATTTCTGCTACTTTACAAATTCAGATAAATAAAGATATGAAAAACCCTTATGATACAAGAATCTTTCAAATCTATATAATTTCTATTTCTATGAAAATATATTACACTTAGGTATGCAGATGAAGATACTAGGTCTATTTCAGGTCAGAAGTTAGACACTTCGCTCTGTCATGTTCAAAACAGAGACAATGAAACTGAAAACAATAATGCTGTCTTAATATCAACCCTATTTCTGGTTTTGTTACTCTTAGAAATGTTAAAATTGCAGCAGAGTGACAGAGAAGCTAGTTACCCATTAACATGATACCTCTGCATGTTGTCATTTGTGGGTACTGTGAAATTATTCTCACTTCTGGTGCTGATGACCTTTGGAGACTGCCTGGAAAAGCAGTGGCTGTTGGGACTACATGAGCATCCCCTAGTGACATCGAATGAACACAAATGGGATCTCAAATGCTTTTTTTTCATTTATGTCTGACTTCATACAACACACATATCTCCATGGGAGATAGGCAGGTAGTACCAGTGAGCTCAGTGGCATAGAAAACACCTCCAAACTTTTATTTCTCTTATTTTTGTGCTTGCAGACATGAGGAATATACGTTTTCACAAATATCATACCATAGTAAGACCTCTGTGTCCAAAAGTATCTTTACACAAATACATGCTAATATGAAGATGATATCAAGCATCTAACAAACTAGCAGCAGAACAAATATGCCAGGAGCTGCCACACAGCCCTTCCCAGTAAGGCCAGATACCAACGACAGGCATTGAGGTCACTACCCTACAGTGTTTCCATAGCAGCAGAATAAGCTCTGAAAGTGTTTGGATCCAAACATAAACGGTTAGGGGCAAAAGGCTTATCCTTCCCCCAGTATAATGATTTTCAGACTGGACTGTGGTATATCTGTTCCTCTGCAGGAATGAAGAACATCTTAAAGACAGGAAAAAACGAAGTGCCCCATAGTGCCTCAGAGACAATCTCTCTGCCAGAGCAGTATTGCCAAACAGGATAGGGAGGAACATAAACTCCAGGAAGCAAAAATTCAAGTCTATCTCTTTTATTCTCTCTTTTTTATCTTTTGGAGTTCTCTGGATTATGAAACATAAAGAGAGTGTTAAAAGCTGTTTCAGTCCAGAAATCTACCTACCCAGTGGCACAGAAATTAAATAAAGTTTCATTGTAAATCTCCTCAAGCAATCTGAACAATAACATTGTTCACTATCGGTAAATGTGACATGAAGAAGACTGGTAAAACTGAACAAATCCAGTGATTACAGAGTACAGTTCCTTGCAAGTAGAATGATTCAAGAGCGAAAAAGCAATTGAGATAGTTGGGAACTATAGAGATCATCTGTGAAAGGTTCTGTCAGCAGGACTCAGGCTCAGCAGTCCATGCAGCACTGCTTTTCTTGGACACCTCTACAGCTCACTCAGCAGCACAAAAAGACTTCACAAGTGGGGATATGTGGACAACAGAGAAGAACAACATGCTGTTTTCCTCACAACCAGAAATATAATGTATTTTAGAAGCACAAAAAATATGTCTTTTATGAAAAATCATGATAACGTGTCATTGCAAAACAGGTAGCAGTCATAGAGGAAATTATTTTGCACAAGTGGGAAGATTCTGGTTGGCAGAACTGTCATCTAGCTGTTCTTAGGTTTGGTTATGCAAAGCCACAGGCAAGATTTTTTTTTCTTTTTTTTTAAATTCAATAGTGAGTGCTGCAAACATTTAGAAACAAGAAAATATCAGAGCCTTCATGAGAAACAAAAAGTACAAAAGAAATGACGAAGAAAAAGACTAATAAGCATTGTGTGAGAGAAACAGCCTAATCACGAGAACACAGATCAGAGGGTAGGCAGAAACATGTTAAAAGGAGACCAGCTATAACGAAAATGTGAAAATAAAAGGCACCTAAATTAAATACCAATCACATGCTACCTTGCACACAGAGATGAAAGAGAAAACTCAGCAGGCCAAGAAAAGGAAATAAAGAAGACTAAAACAATATAAAAATGAGGTAAGACCAAAGGATCGGTTGGTTACTGAGAACTGAGAGCAATGATGAGCAGTGGACAGAGAAAAGGAGGGCAAACACTGGGAGATCAGCAAAGTAAGCAACGGCGTGTCTTTTTCTCTATATCACATAGAGAAGTCCATTGTAGTAAAACAAAACTGAGTGAACTAATGTTGACTCAACCATAGTACGGAGATGTTTTGGTTTTTACTTGAAACCATTGTACTCAAAGTGCTGCTGGGATGACCACAGCATACACAATATCAAGTACCTCACTTGCCACACATCTTTTCAAACAATAAATAAGGCAGTCACGGGATGGAAAAAATTATTATGTGGTTGTTTATACCATATCCTATTGATTGTTGGTTTCAACTACATTTACAAAACCAGCAAATACTCATACCAGATAGAAAAATAATGATTCATCTAAAAAGCTATCATTTTATTGCAGTGATAGAAAGGCAGAGAGACTTATTGTATATTTTAATATCCTTCAAGGTAAAATGGTGCTGTGTTACTCACCCTGATCTCTTTCATGCCATGTCCGACTTCCCGCAGCTGGTGAATTTGGAGAAGGATAAAAGTCTCCTGTCGGGCTCGGCTCCATATTTTCATCTATGGAGATAGTTTTGGGTCTTTTGCTGTTGAAGGAATGTGAGATTTGGCAGTGAATGTGATATGTAACTAGTAGTGGTATATAAACTGTTTGGATTTCAACAAATATTTCAATAGAAAGTCATTTAGGCATACAAAGCACAAAGAAGTGGATATTAGAGCTTACATTAACTGACATAGACAATGTTATTTAATAACACGTAATCAGGTATGTGCTTGCATTTTTCAAATCATTTAATATTTCAGAGATGGCATGAATAGGTAACATATAAAAGTCTACCTGCATTTGGCCAAACAACCAAAAAACCCGTTGCTGTAACCTACCAAACAAAGGTTGTGTCATGACAGTGTTAAACACCGCACAGAAACCATGAAAGCAAAACAAAGTACTGGAAAAGTATTACTAATAAAGCCAGGGTAAACCAGGAACTTTTCTGATGTGTTAATAAGGAAAAAATGTAGGTTACTGTATTTCACCAGGTCAAAATCCTAAGCTTTTCAAAGAGGTCTAACCTGAAACAAAGACTTTTCATTTTAGACTAGTTTAATTAAAAACAACAAAAGGCCCATATTTCAAGTCATACTATATAAAATGAGGCAGCACTTAAATACAGTGGGAGGAAGTCAAGTTTCTTGGTAACAATATATACTGAAGCTGTTAGCCAACTGCCAAAGAAAACCAGGATGAAGGTTATAATAGTGGTGGTGGTGGTATTCTTATTATTTAGACAACACTGTGAGAATTAACAAATCCATTTCTAAAATGTACTAGGTGAACTGCTAAGCTGAAAATTCAATGGAATGAAATAGAGGAATATGGTCAAAATAACTCAGAAGCACCAAGTGCTGGTGGAAGATCATCCCAGTCCTCTGACTGTCATGTCAAATCCTGTCCCACTGTACAGACACTTCCTGACTCACAGGGGTGCAGAAACATGGGGCAATGAGAGGTCCTATAGTGCTTATGATTTCATGGTACATTGGGCAGTTTCAAAAAAACCAGGGCCCCCAGGAGTGTGACAGACAGTACATTATCTGGGAGCCAGAAGGAGGGCACAGTGGATTCTCTACCTCCATGGGCCTGCCAACTGCTCCTAGGAAGGGAACAGGGTCTTTCCCAGAGCTGGGAGAAGGGAGCATGTTGAAGCAAGGAAGACGTGGGTTCCTTGGATTAAACTGCCTGTAGTGCACACATGGAGATCCTGAGAAAAATTAGAGAGCCTGTGGCTACTTCACATGCTCCTTGTTCCCATTGTGCTGAGAAATGTCTCTTGCATGGGTGAGGCAGGAAACACACTTTCATGAGCTAGGGTGATGCTACAGATAAAGACACCTAGTCTTTATATACCTGTTCTAATTCCTTTTTCACAGGAAACAGTATCTGTCCCAACATGTCTTTCAAGACAGGGGTTCAAGCAGGAGCCTTCAAAGACAGCCTTTGTGTCTTCAACTACCCTGTAAGCATCAAGCCCTCCCAGCAAGTAACCAGCTGCTAGACCTTCCTGCAACTCAGCAGCAGCTTCAGGATGCGTAGCTGTTCTCCTGGCACTTCAAGATTTAGGGATTGAGAAAGCACTTTGAATCCAGACAAAACTTATTATAGTCTTCAATATCAACAGCAATGACAGGCAATAATGATACCACTTCAAATTACAACTTCTATATCCATACATTGGTTATGGTAACGTACATAAGTAGTCTAACTCACAAAATCAGAGGGAATTCATAAAATAGTTGGCTCGCGACAGTATTTGTGAGTTGCTTGTCCTACATTATTAAACTTGGTTTCACATTACCATTTATTTCAAGTTTTTACCTGCTTGGTGGAGAGGACAAGGACCTCTGTAGATTTACACCCGAATTCATATCATGGTAATATGGCTGACTCGGAAGCTCTCCAATCGGGAAGTTCACTCCAGTTCCCTGGGTTATGGGTGCTGAAAAACACATCATCATAACGAGTCAAAGATAATCTTCTATCTTTTTAGCCATCTATTCATTTTTAACACTGGGAAAAACATCAAGAAGTTACTACATGTATCTAATTTTCTGCCTCTTGCAGAAGCCGAGTACAGACAAGTTCTAACAATGCTTATATCTCTAAAAAAGTGAATTGTCTTCCTCAGTCTCTAGAAATCCCTTAGCAGTTATGGAGACATAATATATTTGTTGTATAACAGATAACCTGGAATCATCAATACTAAAAAGGTAACACAAACCTCAGCACAAAGTCAAGCCTTCTATAGAACTTGTATAATGAATGAGACAGAGTTTGTAAGGACAGTTAACACTATTAAAGAACTGAAATAACTAGAAAGAACGAACTTGGGAGACACACAAACTCTTTTTCCCTTAATGCTAGCTCTTTTGTATTAATAATAGCCTTCTGTGCTGAAAGCGTGTTTTACTGCCCCTTTTTTCTTTCACCCAGTGGCACAGGTACTGCTTTGTATACGTACACCTACACACAAACAGACACACTCAGCGTTACCTTCACCTCCTTACAGAGTCTGTGTACCATACGTCTTGGCATTTCAAGAATAAATTATGTGCTACATATTGTGGTGTATTTACCTTTGTTCACTGTCTCTGCATTGTGCATTTTAACTACCTTTGGCACTTAAAAGAATAATTGCATGTTGTGTAATGTATCTGAAGGTTTGTATTTTTCCTGACAGTTAAAGTACAACTCTGTTGCGGCTTGAGGTTAAACAAATGCATGGTAAGAAATCCCACAGAAACCACATGTTTTAAAGCTTACTATTAGAAGTATACCATGTATAACAGCTGTAGAAGGTACGATTCCAGAACATAACTACAACATTGATTATTTTTTAATCTGAATGACCTGATGCTTTAAAATTTATTTAACTACCTGATAACTAAAAGAAAGTTGTATTTCACACATCCTCAGTCTCCTAAAACAGAAAAAAACATACCTTCGGTAGGCATGAAAAAGAGTAAGTCTTAACACCGCAGGATGACAATGCTCAGTATTTTAATGAAGGACTTCACAAAATTGTAATTGTTAAATACTAATTTCTGACCACAGCAAATGAAATGACGTGTGCATCTTAAGGCTCACCAAGTTAATTAAATTCTTCAAGCATCCACACATGACATGAATCAACTCCTGTACAAAATTTGGACAGACAGTTTTGGAAACTCATGCCTCACTGGTTTTGCTCTCACCTCAGCAGAAAAGAGATTTTCCTGGACCATTCAATTGTTATAATGTTGATGCCACCACTGCAGACACTTCTAACTATAACTTTAAAGTATTTTTGTTCTTAACTTTTGTTAAGACTAATGAAGTCTTAAGAGAAGTAGTTTAATAGTATTGATACTAAAGGGAGAAAAGACATGTTCAGGAAGTAACGTCAAATGAAAATATGCTTTGGTTTTATGCCATGTTATTATAGCAAATTCTTAGATGTCAACAAAACAGATCTTAATTAATTCATTTTGTTTTTTCTTTCTGCAACAGATAGGCATTTCCTATGCATCTTATATCTTGAAGAGAAAAAAAACTTAGAGAAAAAATCTTCACTTGATTATAGCAGGCTTTAGAAATTGTTAAATACAAAGGATAACTTACTTCTGGACACCCTCACAAGTTCGGACACATTGAACACTCCAGATTTTACAAAACTGTCCTCAAGGTACACTGAAAAAGATCACAATATCATAATCAGTATTATGAGAAGATTAATAAATGACTGTAGATAAATTTAATAACTAACAACAGTATCAGCATCTAACAACGGTATCAACAGAGTCCCAGAACTATAATACACAGAACAAAGTACACTGAAAGCTGATCGCAGGATCTAATGAGGGTGAAACTCAAGCAGAGGTGCAAAAAATCTTGAGGAATTGTGAGAAAGTAATTTTTTAATACATGTATGCAAACTAACAAGTAATAACTGAAATTCTAGCTAACCATCCAGAAAATGTCTAAAAACTAATTCCTTTTATTAGTATCTTCAATTTTTAAAGTCAGTATTGGACTAAGAACTGTATCAGCTGGACTAAGCAATTTCACCATAGAGCAGTCCTGTCCTCACATACATTTCTGCTAAATAGATTTTTACTTAACTCTTACCTTTCTGACAGTGACTTTACCACCTCCACTACCAAACCATCACCTCTGAGGCAGATGGGGGTTTTACTATTGTTTCTAGTAAAAGCAGGAACTGGGCAAAACAGCTGAGACATTCAGTGGAGTTTTATATACATGATTAATTATATACCTAGAAACCTATGTTTAAGAAACTGTAGATTATTGTTTTGGTTTATGTCTACCTATTTTAAGATAAATGTATATGATATACTTTCCCTGCCATGAAACTCAGGCACAACTTGGAGTACTACAGTGAAACAACAGCTGATAATCAAGACTTACCTCAGTAGTTACCCAGGTTTCTATGAAAGTCTTGTATCAATAACCACTGCATAAACTAACTTGACCGAATCAGAGATTACATGACATCACAGCCCTTACAGGTAGGAATGCCAATCATTTACCAACAGAAATACTTAGGTCTACAGTTGGTACACATTGCTGCTCCAACAGTATTTGCTTTCATGTGAGATTGTGCACTAATGATTTCTTACTGTGGTTTCTCTAGTCTCTTTTGTGAATTAACACTGCTCTTTTCTTTTGAAAATACACTGTCAATTTTCTGTTCCAAATATAAAACACTCTTAATGTCTTTACTAACAAAAAAGCCGAACAAATAAAAAATGCACCTACTGGACTATTTACTGATTTGGAAAACAATGGTTGAGTACTATTCTCCTTAGGTTTCTTTTGGCAATTACTGCTTTAATCTTCAAGTAATTTAAGAAAACACTGCCACTATAATCAGAAAAGTGACAGTAAAAGCAGTACACTTCACTTGAGAGATCTGTCCTTGGTATATCTGGAGAAATCTCAACTTGGTTTTGAGGGTCAAACAAGAAGGGCTGAGGCAAAAAGAAAAGCAGTTTTCATTGTATACCAGCAGCCTTACCAGGCCAAAGAGCCACCTTACCCAGATCTCTGATATTATTTGCCACTGCAGGTATAAACAATGCACCTGATAACTCAAGCTGAAAGAACATGAACACATCCAACTAAGCACATTTCCTGACATCTCTGTTAATACTGTCACACCTATAAGCAAATGTCAGTCTTTCCCAGCTTAAAAACCACCCCAGAAGCAAGTGCAGTAGGTGCGCAGAGCACCATAGGCCTCTGGATCATCCTGAACAATGTGATGTCAATGCCATCATCTTCTCATCTTCCCATCAACACCACTTCATATACATCCCTGCATGACACTTCACACAATACCCCTGCATGTCTTTATTTCCACTAGTACCTCTACAGGTCTCAGACTCCTTTTTACTTCATTTCACATTTCTTTCTGTCTCATTTTCAACAGATTCTCTCCATATCCATTCCTTTTTTCTCTCTTATTGCCCTTCACCTGGATGTTGCAGGACTCTCTGCAACCTTATTCATCTCCAGTTTCTAAGAAATAAGAGCCTTTCTCTTTCATCTTCTGCATTTTCTTGAATCCTTTCTTCATGTTTTTTTGTGAATGAAAACATGGCATGGCTTCTCAAATATTTACTTCTTTACTTGACAGAACTTGTCATGCTCATATCATTAAAAATTGCAAAGACTTACTGTTTCCTTTTCCCTTCTTCCTCAGCTATCATTTTTTAACCTAAGAACAGGCAAGCTGGATGAACACTAAAAATTCCTCTGAAAATGGCAATTTTTTCTTTCTCTGCCTATTTCCTCCAACAGGAACAGTATGAAGTAGTCCGTGGAAGAGAGATTTCAAAAAAAATTGGTTTCTTGATTTTAGTTGGCCTGTAAGTGTGGCTTATAGCTAGTGTATAAACATGCAACCAGCTTTGGAGCTGGTAATGAGACAAGACTGAAATTCTCTGCTGCTTATCCAAATAGCACTTCAAAGCACAACTTCTCTCACTCAAGTTAGGTTATCCTGAGAAGAGCTTTACCCAAGTGTAGATTAGTCGAGTTATCATTACAGTGAGAACAAGCCCCAAGGTTCATATTAATAAAAGAAAATGCCCACATAGGATTCTATATGTAAGAACACAGATGTATGCATACGTATATGCACACAAACACCAACAGAGAGACATACATGTTTAAACTTCAGCTTTCTCTCATGAATTCTTATTTTCTCTCACTGGAAATACTGAGTATACCAACATAACATAAAGAGCAATATAGTGTGTTTCTCTCTTTGTGATAATGAAATGAGAGCAGGAAAAAAATTCTGCCACTGGGTCACAGAATCACAGAATCCTAGGGGTTGGAAGGGACCTCGAAAGATCACCTAGTCCAACCCCCCTGCCAGAGCAGGGTCACCTAGAGTACAGCACACAGGAACGCATCTAGGCGGGTTTTGAATGTCTCCAGTGAAGGAGACTCCACAACCTCTCTGGGCAGATGGTTCCAGTGCTCTGTCGTACCCCTATTTATCACTCCCTCGCAAAAGGATGCACCACTGACTGATGGATCACTGTCTTTCACCCAGGTTTCCCCCTGCTTTGGATAGGCCAAAAATAATGTCTCCAATATATATGCAAATGGTTTGCTTGGCATTAGGAAAGAGAGGGAAAGTGCAGCTATTGTCAACCTCAATCAACTTAAAAATAGTTTGATTTTTTCTCTATGTAATGTGACAAAATATTATTAGAAAATTGATGCAACAATAAATAAGACTATGTCACAGGCACTGAGCAACTTCACCCTGACCCTTATGTTCTAACAGGGCAGGTGGATTCCAGTGGTACCTCTGAGTGAAGAAAAATAAACACAGGATGTTCAGTTCCAGCACCAGTGAACTTCAACTGTTCTGAGCAGTTAGGAAGAAAAAATATGGTGGGTATGTTACAGAATCATTCTTGGCTCCCAGCTGTGCAACAGGAAAATGTTCTGTGCCATTAAACCGCTGCAGAAACATGCACTTTACATACAAGGAAAAACAGCAAGCCTATATGCAGACACTGTCTTTTACCTTGTGAAGTTCATCTCCCTACTGAATAAGAGTTAACAATCATATTCACGTTATTACACTGCATGGTGGAAAAACGTGAGGTCATACTCCATACAGTATAGGTCTTACTATTTTTTTGATTAAGCATTCCCTAATGCACTGCTTGCATTAACATGTTAAAGAGCCTTAAATTAGCATTCTTAGTGTGTGTTTCTGATCTGTTCAGTACAGAAACTAATGCACTTGATAATGGTCTGTTGTTGTATTCCTCATAGAGGATTTACTGTATCTTTTGATGGTCATGATAATACTTTGCTGTCTTTATTGTTCAGACATAAGCATTGAGTATTGTCATTTACTAGAACTCATGTTGTCTGAGAGATGACACTCTCTGAAATGCATTTCAGTAATAGTAAGAGTAATTGTCATTACTCTTAAAAGTCTAAAAGGAACATTTCTGACAAAACCATCATACTGCAATTCTGTATAAACAGCCAGTAACTTCCAAAACCCATAGATAACACTGGGTTTTTTTTCTTTATTTTCTTTTAGTTTTTGTACAGGGTGAGTATAAAATCTGTCTTCTCTCCTTACCATTTTTACAGAAATATCCTTTCTGAAAAACACATTTTCCAAACAGTATTACCATAACCAGACAAGTATCATCAACGATGAAAGATAAGCAGACTAAGCTGAGCAGCAGTTCTAATCATGCTCCTTCATACAATCAGTAACAGGAGAAACCTTCAGTAATGCCTCCAACTGCTGTAGAAGTTATTCTGTCCAAGTCTTTATACGTTTTTCACTCTATTCCTGTGCTATGCCTTCAAGAGCTGAGTTACAAGTATAGCTTTTAACCATGATAACACTTGAAGTGGAAAAAACCCCACGTTGTTTAAATCTACCGAAAAATATTTTCAGTTTGCGCTAACATACTGTAAAGGGCTTGTTCTCACACTGCTTAAAGGCTTACCAGTGACATCTGGCTTTACAAATCTTTAACCAGACTATTTTATGTCTTTAGATTTAATTGTACTTTTATGAATAGAATGTCTGTTTACATTCTTCTGCATATTGACTAGTGCCAAAACAAAATTGCTTCCTGGTATCAAACACCCATTTTTTTTCACTGATGCAGCCTTGATTTTGAGCAACTTATAAAACAGGAGTAAGGATCCAATCAGTGCAGGAAACAATTTGTATTACTGTGCTTTTATTTATGGATCTGTAAAAAGAGGAAATATAGAGCAGCAGATAGACTTACTAGCAGTGAGACAGATTCAACATTAGGAGCTACTGTGAGAAGCTGGAAGCTTCAGCTTGGTGTACAAAATACTTGCAGAGAGCTGTAGCTTGAGTTTAAGTTATGCAATGTAATGTTCTGGATGCTGCTACAGGTTTGTTTGATTTCTGAAACTGCTACAATTAAAGATTAAATCATTTCATTTACAGCTTCTTTCATTTGAGTGTTTGAAAACTGACTTTTTAAGGATCGGCACTTGGTGCTGTCCACCATATCTAACTTCAACAGGAAGATCTTTAGTTTCAGCAGGAATCCCAGTGGCATGCACCTACTATTCACAGTCAGAACTGGCAGTGAAAAATTACTCTCACACTGTTCGTAGTAAGTAAGTTAAAACGTAGTCAGCAGACCTGCAGTTTGTTTTGTCATTGCACATATTTTGAAACCAGTATCTTAAAAAGAGCACCAGAAACAGGTTCCCACAGAAACAGAATTTCTTAAAGGCAATTAAGGGTGGATAACGTGAGACAAGGAGTGACACAGAAGATTTCAGTGATGATGTCATTTGAAACAGTTGAACTGGGGTCTGTCCACAGAATTAGGCTACTTTGATTATGGCACAATTGTCTCTGGCCTTGCTGCATACCCACAGTTTGTTTTGTTTTGTTTTTAACTGAAAATTGCAATGATGTTGTAACTGGGACAGGAACATTTTGCAAAAAGATCCCCTGATTCCACTGAACTTTTTAGCACAATAAGGAACTAAGAAGCTGCCTGTGCCCTTTTGAAAAACAAAAGAGATTTTTGATCCTCCCAAGTTAATAACCAGAACTGTAACATACTTCAATGCTGCAGTAATTTGAAGATGTAAACACCTGGTTTAATGGACTCTGGAATCCATGTACTGGAATCCAAGAAGTGAGTTGCCCCAAAATTTATCAAGAAACAGAAAGGGTAACTAACACAAATGCATAACACTTTCCAAACCAGAGTGGCTAGGGTTATATACAAACTATAGCCAAGATTTAAAAAGAGGTTGGGGGAGCTGATTTTTAACAGCTACAGGACTACCAGGTAACAAAAGGAATTTTCTGGTGCCAAAGCAGGATTCTGGAATTCTATCTGGTAACATAAGTGTTTTTAGTAAATACTTGCTCCATGCATGCTTTGAAGTAAAAACTTTTGCGCTCACCATCGAACGTAATGGCATCAGAAGTGAACACAGCATCAGAAGTGATCACAGCATCATCTATTTACACAGCAGGTTCATAAAGGATAGCCAATGCAAACAAAAATTCAAAAGTAATCCGACAGCAGTAATTACCCATAACAAATTTCAAACCAGCATGCAACGCCAAAAACTATTCCTCTTGGAAAAAGGAGCTTTACAATATGTGCAGGTTTCTGTCAAAATAGCACAGCTGCACCCTGCCCCCAGAATGCCCCACCTTGCTCAGTATTGAGGGTCTGGTGAGGAAAAGTATCACCTCTCAGTCACTGGCATTACTAATTCATAGAGCATTTAGGAAAGCAGATCTTCACAGAAAATCAAGCCCTGACCAAGCCCAACCCTGTTTTGTTTGAAGATTGCTATCTCAGATGGCACAGCTGCAGGTATACAGGATACAGCAAGCATTTCAGAATATCCACTCCCAATCTGAAAAAGTGAGGTGAATATCTATCTGTTTAAATAGAATTCTGTCTGGATCCCCAAACTGCTACTATAGCATCATTGCTTCCACCGAAAAGGCTGCCTACAATGATAAGGCCATGGAATGTCTCTTTTATTCCTATTAATTAAGGGGCTAATTGCCCATCGACAAGAAAGTAACATGCAATACAGTAGAATAAGGAAACCATCTGTGTTCTGAGTCATTCAAAACTCAAAGACATTTGCTTATTGCATTTCCAAAAGAGAACAAAGGTTGAGATCACGTTAGTCTTCAGAGGTTATTTCTGAAAATGTAAGTTCTAAAACGTAAAAATACTTATGTCTAAAGCAGTCATATATAGGCAAATTTATTACACATTTCTTAGGGCTTGATCCAAAAAGAATGTTCTCCCTGTGGCTGCTAGCCCATATGAAAGCACAAAAAAGCCTCTGGGTTCTACAGCTGCAGGAGAGATTTGCATATTGAGAGATAGGTGAGGCTGGTTGCAAGGTTTTTGGCAACACCTTCTTTAATTAGAAAAAAAGAAAATTAATAGATGGTGATTTCATTCACGTCTTCTTTGGAAATGGTTCCCAGCACAAAATTTCTGGTGAAAATAGAAGAGGAAAACCAATCCCAGATCAGTGAGACTGTGGCTGGGGATTCACTGCCTTCAGTAGTAGCCCTGAGCAGACGCTTAAAAGTATAGTAAGAAACAGGGCAGGCATAAAGTATTAGGGTTTTGGTTTTGACTGAGAGTGTCTAAGGCTCCAAGTATTTTCAGGTGTGCCTCTATCTGTATAGTTACCTTCAGTGATCAGATCCATGGATATGTCCATTCTCTCTTTGAAATGATATAAATTTCTAATAGTTATCACCATGCCAGCATAGCATAAGTTTTTAGATTCCAGGAACTTAGTGACTGATGCAGACAACTGCAGTGTTCAAACTCTTCTCTCTCAGTTGAGTTCAGTTCAGTTCAGCTGATCTATCTCTCTGGAACCTACTTAACAATCCCTGTGGAGAAGTGTCCTTTACAACCCAGCTCTCAGAAAAACAAATATTCTTTAGAAATATACCAGATGAAAGTTATTAAAAATGTAAAATTTAGAGGAGGAGATCCCTGGATCTTGCTATAAAAGCTACATACTTCTTTCACCACAAGTTACACCATCTTAATACTGCATCATGCTATCAAAGTATTCAGTGTATTTTTAGGAATGTATTGTAAAGAATTCCAGCAAGTGCTCTTAATGTTCTTTTGTTTGGCAAGTGACATTACTCTCCCTCCACGGTTAAGACAGCAAATTACCAGACACCCTAAAGAATGCAACAGTCTAGCCAAACCTAGAAAAAAACACTTTTAACACCAGCAGCCTCGCCAACTACCACTCAGTTTCCAACCTCCTCTTCCTTGGCAATGTCTTTGTGAAGGTAATGGTATACAAAAGCTAACAGCACCTATCCCTTGCCAATGCCCTGGCTCCTTGATATACAGGCATCAGACCAAAACATGATAGGAGAACAAACCCTCCTGGCACTGCCAGTCCACAAGCTCCTGGCCTGAGACTGAAAGCAAACCTCAGAGTGGATATCCTCTGGGCTTGACAGAAGCAACTGCCTGGTTCTAATAATAAGACTCATGTGAAGTTTAATAAGAAGGAACAGGACAGGAGTCCCCTTCTCAGATAAGCTGAATGGAGTGCAACTCCCTCTAACTCTCCTGCACAGCCCCTGAAGCCCTGTGTTCTGTAGTCTCACAAACCTCAATCACAGAATCACATAACAGCTTGATTTGGAAGGGACCTTAAAAGTCATCAAGTCCAACTCCCCTACCATGCATGGCGACGTCCTCCACCAGACCAAGTTGCTC
>VZRW01011137.1:7241-38136 GCA_013398125.1 Aegotheles bennettii
AAAATATCTTTACCCAGGAACCCCCAGGGCCCCCTCCCCGCAAAGGTCACCGCAATTATTTTCCCTTCATTCATAATTCTTCGGCCGGGGCCGTGGAGGAAGGGGGCGAGGGGGGACAGCCCAGGGGGACCGGTGGAGGGGACGCGGCGAAGGCGACGGCTCCGTGATTTCACCGGGAACTGGCAAAAATGCTTCCGAATTAATTAATGGCCCTGAACCACCCAACTTTCCCCCAGGGAGGGGGTGAGGGAGCCCTGGGGTTGGGGCACCCACTGCTGCCGGGCTGGGAGAGGGGGTCACCACTGTGCCCCAGCCCCCCAGCCCAGTCCTGCCCAGCTCCAGCCCCTTTCTGTAATGAGCGGCAGCCCCCAGCCACCCCGGGTCAGGACCAGGAGCTGGAGACAGGACCCCCGAGGACCCCACGGAGCCAAAATCACACTGAGCGTCTGGAATTTGTGGGGAACCACAGGAGGGAAGAGCAGGAGAGGAGGGGGAGAGGCGCAGCCTTTGCGGGAGCGATGCTGCAAACGCTTCCCTCCTCTGCCTCTGCTCAGCTGCACCTCAGCCACCGCCGGCCATAAACACAGCCCGGGCTGTAATTCCGTGATAGCTACCCCAGGACATAGCGAGATACACTTCTGGTATTTTAATTAAATACTGCATTATGGTTTGTGACAACTTCATCGCTACAGCCTAAATGAATTTGGAATTAAAGTCTTACTTAGGCATTCCACTACTGCCCCCCCTCCCCTCCACCCCTCTGCGTTACAAAGCGAAAGGCCATAAAACCAAGATGTTTGTTCATTTACAGATGGAGCAGCTTGGAAAAGGGGAGGGAAAAAACCAAGGAGAAAAGGCGAGATGATGGTGCAGGAGCGAAACCCTGGAGGTTGGGAGCAAACCCGGGCGGAGGAGAGGGCAAATGGGGAATGCTGGGTGGGAATTGTGTGGTGACTTGTCCTCCGAGCCGGGCTGCTCCAAGCTGGGGTGCTCCGAGCATCCTTCCCCCGGCAGCAGGGTCTCTGCGTGCCACTCGCATCCCCAATTCCCATTTTTAACTCTGGATTTGGGGAGGACGAAGCGCTGGAAGTTTCGGACCTGCGGGGATTCGGGTGGGAAGGGCACGGCGGTGGCCGAGGACACTGAGTTATGGCAAAGGGAAACTTTTTATTGTATGCTCGGGCCAGGGAGTTTCAATTCCAGCCATCTATTAACTCGTCCCTAATGAAACCAGACCGTACGTGACATTTTGCAATAGAACTGCTTTAAATGTTACCACATCAATTGGCGTAAATGTTACCCGCGCCTCATGAACCGGGAGATGGCTTTATAATTATCTCCGTCTCTCTCTAACGAACAAAGATTCCCACTGTCTGCTGCTATTTCACATTAGCAAAGGAAACAAGGGGGTCTGCTCCGACCGCGGGCGCTCAACAGGCTCAGCCGAATGCAACCCCCGGGTGCCGGGGGGCAGAGGTGCTGCCCAGCACCTCCCGCAAAGCCGCGCTGGATTTAATCCCTTCCCGATGGATTTTGCGGTTGGGATTTCACCCTCAGGTCCCCATCCCTTCACTGCCCGACCACCACCAAAGGGAAGCACTCGCCTCCATGCCCATGCACACACCTATGGATATAGGGATGTGATGTGTAGATCCATAACCGGGGGAGTTATGCCAGGGCAGGGATGGGTTTAACACCGAGGCTCCGCTTTAACGTTTCCCATCACCGCAACCCCAGGTGAAATTTCCACCTCCATTTATGCCAGAAGCTGGGAAACCATCGGGCGTTCGTTACCGCTGGAAACAAAAAGCTATTTTATTTGTTTTTCTACTTTTTTTTGTGTGTGTGTCCTTTTGCCACCCATTCGGAGCAGGGCTAATGTGCCCCCCCCCCCCTCCAAGATCAGCGAGGGGTTCGTTACTAAATCTCTGTCTCATAAAGGCAGAGTTGGCTCTGGAGGAGCTGCTGGTTCCAATGTCGGCGTCGGGAAATGGAAGGATTGTCACACTTAGAGACACAAATTTCCCCCGTAATATATTCGAATGGGAACCTCTGAATCCAATACTACATGGGCATATCTAATAAATTCACAATATTTCAGCCTCAACAGCCTACAACGGTTAGTTTTAAAGATTTATGTGCTAAAAAATTACTCGGTGATGAATATAGTTTATTCTGTGCAGTATTGGAGGGTATAAGGAATTAAACTACTGTCTTTAACCGTGAATTTATTATTACCTCTGTCAAAACCCAAGTCTTTAGCAGCATTTATTATAAATTTCAGTGCAAAATAAATGGTCAGGGTCCGACTTCAACCTTAACCCCCCCCAGTGAAACCAAGTGCCAGCCCAGAAGTTGTTCATGGGTCAGAGGGGGCAATGACTCAGCAGCCCCCCAAGGCTGGCAGTGGGGTACCACAACCACGGGGAAGGGGCCACCATGAGCCCCTGCCATGGCCACCACTGTCACACACTGCAGAGGGCAGGACGGGTGACAGCAGAGGGGTTGGGCAAAATTTGGGATGCAGCATCAGGGAAGTCTGGGTGAGTCCCTGTGGATGTGGGAAAATTTGAGATGCAGGATGGGGATGTGTGGGTGAGTCCCTGTGGATGGGGACAATCTGGGATGCAGGATGGGGATGTGTGGGTGAGTCCCTGTGGATGGGGACAATCTGGGATGCAGGATGGGGATGGGTGGGCGAGTCGCNCCCTGTGGATGTGGGAAAATTTGAGATGCAGGATGGGGATGTGTGGGTGAGTCCCTGTGGATGGGGACAATTTGGGATGCAGGATGGGGATGTGTGGGTGAGTCCCTGTGGATGGGGACAATCTGGGATGCAGGATGGGGGATGCGCTGGGCATCGCTGGCGCTGCCTCCCTGGCGCTCGGCCACCCTTTTGTCCTCGCCTGCGTTGGGTGTCCCCTCATTTATAAAAATTACCTGGGAGGAATGAGGCTGCCAGGGGCTGGTTCTGGACGATTGGCTCCCTCCGGGGGGGCCGGGGCCGGCGGGGGAAGGATGGCCCTCGCTTGAATTTGACCGGTGGGTGACCGTTGCCTTCCAGCTGACCCCGCCGTCCCATCCCCATCCCTCCCAACTCGGGAGCCTCCCAGAGGGGTTATTAATGGGATCCGAACGCCGCCGAGCCCCGGGAGCCCATCTCCGCAGCCCACCCCACGGCAGCCTCCCGGGGGCTGAGCCCCCCGGCCCGGGATGCAGCTGAGCCCGGCCGCACTCATCACACGTGTGCTCCATCCCCCCGGGCTTCAGCGGGGGGGCTGCCCCGGCGGCCTCTCCCCACGAGCCAGATGGCCCCAAATCCAGGCAAAAATGCCACTAGATGTCACCACACGCCTTTCGCTCGGGGGCCGGGAATACGCCCCCCCCTTTTCCTTTCCCCCCCTGCTTTCATTGAAAGCAATTGAGAGAATTAACTTATCCGGTTTTATGGCCTGCTTGTCACATCCAACTAAGCCCACTTAAAATAGGAAGTCTCACTGCATTCAAATAATTATCATAAGGTACAAATCACTCAGCCAGGGGACGCGGGACCGGGGAAGGGGTCGCGGTGCCGGGGTTGGGATTGCTGCTTCCCCCTCCCCAAATTCACGTCCCCGTGTGCCAGCCCAGCAGGGCTGCACTGAGCCGGGTAGCGGGGTCTGGGGGTCCCTGCAACGGGGGGTGATGAGGTGCGGGACCCCCTGCCCCGTTATCCCCGCAGCACCGGGGACTGATGAAGCGCTGGTGGCACTGGGGGTGTGACAAGGAGCCTCCTGCCTGCATTTGGAGGGACAGTGAGAGAAGCCCTTGACAGTGGCATTCCCTGGATTCCCGGGGCTGGCCTAGGCACCCAGGCAAGGGGTTGGGACCGTGGGGACACGGCACCGGAGGGACCCACACGGGGGGTGACAACACTGTCCTCACCCAGGGCAGGACCGCGCACCCCCCTGCTGCGCCCTCCCCGTGTCCCCCGCAGCTCCTGGTGTCCACTGACCCCCAGATCACTTCTCCCCTCTCCGCCGGTGCTGGAAATGTCAGGCAGGGCCCGGGCAGCAGCCGGCGTGTGTTCCAAACACACCAGATGGGTTTTTATATTGGCTCCTATTTCATGCGCAGACAGAGCGGCCGCGCGGCTCCAACGGCAGCCCCGGCGCTGCCGCCTTCGCCTCTGCGAGATTAATTCTGCGAAATTAATTAGGACAAGATTGAAAAGGAAATTAAAATGCAGCTGAGTGAACAGGCTTTTCAAACACCTTTCCCCCCCCTCTCCTCTCTCCTTCCCCCCCCGCCCCGCGCCGTCTCCGTTCTGCGCGGCCGCGAGCATCCGTTGCGCAGAGTAATTTACGGGGGAAAAGCTCCCAGGACCGATCGGTTCCGTGTGAGGGAGCCGGCACAGAGTCGCAATCTGGAGCCACTGAAGAGAGCGAAAACCTTGCCGCGATGCCAAGCTGTGTCCCCGAGCTGGAACAGGGGGGGGCTCGACCCCCTTGGCCGTGGTGGGATGGACCGGGGCAGCGGCAGCGGCGCGGGCACCACGTACAGCCCGTGGGGGTGGGAGTGGGTTCGTGGGTTGCTCCTGGTGTCACCTCCCCCCCGCGGATAAATGAGGTGACAGGGCTCTGGGTGCAGTGCCCAGATGATGTCAGCCCCGTCCTGGGGGGGCAGTGAGTCGCTAAATGCTGCCGTGAAGTGCTTCAAGATCCACAGATGGGGAATTCTCTGCCTTCCAGCGAGGGATGGTGAAGCCCAGGCTCAAAGCTGCTCGATGCAGCTGCCACCATAGGGACACGCAGGAGCTGGCCCCAAACACACCAGCTAAAAACGACCCCAGGCCCACTGCGGTGGAGATGTGCCCAGTGCAGAGGGTCCAGCCTGGAGGGCTCTGATGGATGGACAAAACCTCCAAGGATGGTTGACACGGCCACCACGACTCTCCTGTCCATCACGGCAGCACCCGATCACCCATGTCCACCCTGGGGCCATCCTGTGGCTACCAAACTAGATTCAATTCTATTTCTCAGCTACAAAATGTGGCTTTGGTCTTACCAAGCCTGAGACCTGGAGGTGCTCTTCACCTCCAAGGGTCTGTACCCACCACAGCTGAGTCACAGCACGTGCTGCCCTTCCTGACGTCGGGTCCACTTGATGGGTGCCCACCGAGGGCAGACGAGGCACCACGACTGAGTTCATTGCCATTCCCATGCCAGCCTGGGGTCCAAAACTCATTGCTAAACACCACCAACACCATGCAAACCCCCAGGTTCATCACTACCCTTGGATGCAAAGCCGGCCCCCCAGGTTCGTTGCCATTCACGGTGCCAGATTGGAATGCAAAGCCCATTGCAAAATATCACCCAAAACCACAACCATCTCAGCTCATCGCTGCCAGCCAGGGCCACCACAGTCTGGCGGGGACCAGCGGGAGCCAGGACAGAGCCCTGCAGGGACCAGCAGGGCAGGGGGGGGTCACAGGTCCCGGTGGCTCTGCCCGACCCGTTAATGCAAACACTTAATTTATTCACCTACGTGCGCTTGCTGAAGGGAGCCCTGGTCACACCCGGCTGAGCAACTCAATTACCCCTGTAATACCTGAGCAGCAGCATGTACAGACCCCATTAAAGGGGAAAAAAAAGAGAAAGAAGAAGAAAATCATCTTGCTTTGGGGCATTTGGAATGCCACGTGTGCTGGGAGTGGCGTGGACGGGGCAGTCACGGAGGGGCAGCAGGATGCCGGGTCCCCTCTTCATTAATTTTAACAGTTTCATCAGCTCTTGACCTTGCAGTTGAGCCCATGGTGGTGGAGGTGGGGCTGCCACCCATGGTCCTACCTTGCTCAGGATGTAGATGAGGTCCCCGCGGTGGAAGGCGAGCTCGTCGGGGTGCTCACTGCTGCAGTCCCACACACCCTGGTAGTAATTGGCGTAATCCCGACGGGGAGCTCCTGGGGGGAATGAAAACCAGAGGTCAGGGGACAGGGGATTGTGTATTGGGGTGGTGGGGTTAGGGGAGAGGGGCTGGGATTTGTCAGGGAAAGGAAGGAAATGTTGGTGTTATTCGTTTTGCATTTTAATTAAAAGGCAAAGGCCAAAGAGGAACTGCAGGAAAAAAGGGGCTGCTCAGGAAATCAATGCAATATCCATCAGTTAATACACATAAACACACACACATATACACATCAATATATGATATAGGCTTCTTTTTCAGAAAACCCTGAATTGAAGCTGTTTACTACAAACCACAACAGGAACCAAAGATCCCTTCCCTTTCCCCTTCCAAGTCCCTCAATCCCCTTCTCAGGCTCAACCATGCTGCCCCCGAGGTGGACAGCCAGCACTTGGTCAGTGAGGGGACAAGTGGCACCAGTGCCAGCTCTGCCGGGCAGTGTCCCCACCACGGTGACAGGGGGTTATTGGCCATGCCAGGGGCCATGGAAGAGAAACACCGTTAATTACCATCAGTATTTGCACAGGGCCTTGGGGAGGATGCTGCTGGGCAAGGTGACAGCCAAGTTTATTTATTAATTAAAGAAGCCAAGCAGGGGATTGCAGGCAATGGAGCAGGGACTGCTCGGCCGGGAATAACAGGGATGGGAGGAGAGCAGGGAGCAAACATCTGCCTTCACCCCCCCTTCCCAGGAGGTCAAAGGAGGTCCCAAATCCTATGGAATGATACATCCTATGGAATGATGGCTCAGGTCCCATTGAGGTGTGATCCCAGGCTGCTGCAGGCAGAGGAGGGAACGTGAGCCAGCAAACTCTTTTTCCCCCTTTTTTTTCTGGGAGGCGAATGATCCTCTTGCCAGCAGCCGTGGGGTTGGGCTGAGGAAGCTGTTGGCAATGGTGCCAAGGCTAGGCACCACCCTGGGCCAACCATGTGCGTGGGTTTTCTGGAAAATGTCACAACAGCATCTCCAGAAGGAAACGTTTCCATCTTTGCCATCTCAGAGTGGCCATTTCCACCCCAAAATCAGAGCCACTGTGAGAGGTGGGTCCCCACCACGGGGGCAGAACGATCCTGCCCTGCAACGGGAGCAGGGGAGCTTGATGCCAAGGTCTTTCAGAGCCCCAGGAGGGACATCTCCCTCATCTCCCGTGAGGAGAAGTTGCTCTGCCCAGTCTGCAGCCTGGGGAAGCAACTGGTCCCAGCACATCCAACGGCCCCTTCGCAGCACCAAAATACCCACTCAAAATCCCCCAGATCCCCACTTTCCGAGCACACAAGGTGACAGTTAAAACATGCTCCTGGAGCAGAGGCTTCAGGCAGGAGACTGATGGCACAGCCCCAAGGCAGGGGTGACTCCAGATGTCACGACACGGCCATCTCCATGATGTGACCCCCATGGATAATTAAACCCTGTGAAATGACGTTTGGCAGGGGGGGGACTTGAGCACTGGGGCTGTACCAGTGATCTGTGCTGCTCTGCCACGCGGCTCAACCAAGCCCAGGAAGCATAAATAGAAAATCTCGAGCACATGTTGGAGGAAATGTTTGTAATATGGTGTAAGGGACCGAGCGATAAGGGTGCATCTGGAGTGCTGTGCCCAGATTTGATCACCTAAATATGAAAAAGGACATTACAGAGACGGGTAATGGCACAGGAGGGAGCACACGGAATGACTCAGGGACTTGGGGAACTTCAATAGAAAAGCTGGGAGAAAAAAAAAGTAGGTCTGCATCCTTTGGAAAGTATTAAAGGGGGAGCACAGAGTGGCGAGGAGAAGATTGTGAAGGGAATAGAAGGAGTAGGAGCTGCTGAGTTATTTAAGCCTGTGCTAAGTGCAGGAACCAGAGGTTCTGAACTGGAGGCGGGGGAAATATCTGGGTGTGGGGGCACTGGGCAGGAGCACGAGGCACGGAGCAGCTCTGCTGGGAGCCAGCAAATTGTGTAATTAATGCAAGAGGTCATTATGGGAGGATCTGAGGACAATGCAGAGAACAACCCAGCACGGGGGACACTGCTTGGCACCGACCCGCGGTGTCCCCTGCAGGACAGGGCTGCAGAGGTACCTGAGACACCAGGGACCCCATGGAGCACCCCCAGGGAGGGGCTGGCAGAGGTTTAAACACAGCGATCCCCCCATCAGCCTCTGCTGCTCTGAACTTCCGTGTGGGGTGGGGAAGGGGCTTTGGGATGAGACAGAAAATCCATCTCCCTACAGACACTTCCAGAGCCAAACCTGCCAATTGATCCCCCAGAGCTCCCCCGGGATGGATCCGCAGGGAAGGTGCTGCTGGGAAGCTGGGATCAGCCTGGTCTCAGTTGTCCCTCCTTTACCAGGAATGCTCGGGATGTGTCTCCCTCTCCCACATCTGATCTTTCCTGCTCGCCAAAGGAAGGAGAGGACCTGGGAGGCACCTGGCCAGTCCCCAAGCAGAGAAAAGAGAAGCCATTGGTAGAGCAGAGGCTTTGCAGGAGCTGTGAGCAGGAGCCTCAGCTCCACCAGGACAAAGAGGAAATTTTCCAGCCCACGGGAATGTTCCTGCTCCCAGAAGCTGGTGTATTTTTTCCAACCATGTCAGCTGGTCGGATGGAAGGTCCCACCCCTCCCTCCCACCCTGCCTGCAAAGGTCAGGACTCATTGTGTCAGGCGAGGAAGGTGCCTGGGGATGGGAGCGTGGTTGGGCTCCGTGCCCGATTCCCAGCCACAGCTCCAAAAGCCACAGAGATGTCTGTGCCAGCTCCAGAATATCCTGTTCAAATGAAGATAATCTGCAGAAAAGGGATCCTGGCTCCCATTTTAGCCCTTAGAGATCAGGCCAGGCGAGGGAGAACTTCCCTCTGCAGCTCCACAGGGGATGGGGGATGTCCATGATCCCCCTGACCTGCTGGCTCCAGGCTGGGTGGGATCTGAGTGAGATGTGGGTGGGATGTGGGTGGGATGTGGATGGGGTGTGGACGGGATCCAGAGGAGCAACCTCAGGTCTCCTCCACTACCCAGGCAGCCCAGCTCCATCCTGACTCTTACAGAAAGGAGATTTTGTTTCCAAAGCCCCGTGCAGACTTCTCAGTCTGATTTGCACTGATGTAAGTGGGACGAGCTCTTGCTGCCGTGTTTATGGGCCCTGGGGTCACTCAGAACCCAGCCAAATGTGACAACTGCATTATTTTCTTCCCAGCAGCCCCGGGCAGGGGGGGCCAGGATCCACCCCGACCCCTCCACTTCGGGCACGGTGCTCCAGCAGCCTGGTGATGCTGAAACCCAGTGACACCCGGCTGCAGCTCGGGGCTCTGTGCTGCTGTGCTGGGTGACACCTCCTGCCACGCCGTGAGACAGGACACAGCCTGCCAGGGGGGGTTATTTTCCAAGTTGAGGAATTTTGCCCTGCTCGTGCTCGCTGGGTCAGCTCTGCAGGGCAGCAGCAGCCCCCCCATCCAGCACAGACAGCAGGGATTCAGCAACCTTGAGTGGAGCAAATGGATGGCTTGGCAGGAGCAGCCTGAAGCTCTCAGCTGGATTTGCAGGGCTGCTGCAGCACCGTGGCATCCTCGTGGCTCTCAGAAATGAGGAACAATGGTTTTCCATTAGCCAAATGCTCATCTGGCGCTTCGGCCGTGTGATATAATTAAGAAATCAGTGTCCTCCCCCCCCTCCCTGCAGCCCAGCCCTCTGCTCAAGGACTCCAGCACCTCTGCTTCACACTTGGTCCTGTCAGGCAGAAGCACAAATTGCCCAGGCAAAAGGCACCAGGGCTCCCAGCACCGCGCTGACCTTTCCCTCCTGAGATGCAGCCCAGAGCCCAATGGATTATTTAGGGTAAGAACAGACACAGGACTGGCAGCAATCAGGACAGTGCTCCTAACGAACCCAGCTAGAATGATTAACAACAATTACCACCACCGGGCAGATGCTAATGAGGATGAGCAGGGTGTTCAAGGGGCTGGCAGGGCTGTGACAGGCGAGAGCCAACATCCTCGGGGTGGCCTCATGATGTGGGGTCACCACTGCACCCTGCCATGGAGCTGTGGGGTCACCACTGCACCCCACTGAGCCCCCCCGGCTGGGACCCCCCCGGGGAGCTGCTCTGATGGTGAGAGCTGGGGCAGGGTGAAAGGCAGAGACAGACGTGTGTGTGTCTGTGTGCACATCCCATCACCCCATCACCCCCAGCTCCCCCACCCTGTGCCCAGGGGTCCCCGTGGCCGAGGATGGTTTATGAGGATCAGGGTGTTGGTTCTATCCCAGTTCTGGTTTATCCGGGATCAGCTGCCACAAGGTCCAGTGGCCAAATAAATCATCGTGCCAGGGGGTGGGAAACAAGCTCCCCTATCCAGGAGGAGTGGGGAAATGTGGACTTGCTCTGGTCCCTGCAGGGACTCAAACCTGTCTGTGCCATCAAGACTTGAGCAGGAAAGGGTCTGAGCATCCTCCTGGGCTGGGGACAACGGCCTGGGAAACATCCCAGGGGGTCTGGGGAGCTGTTGGGTCAGGCTTTCCAGAAACGCCAGGGGGCACAGAATCATTCAGGTTGGAAAAGACTTTCAGAATCCTCAAGTCCAACCATAACCCAGCACTGCCCATTCCCACTGCCCCATGGCCCTCAGCTCCACATCTCCACAGCTTTGAGATCCCTCCAGGGATGGGGACTCCACCCCTGCCCTGGGCAGCCTGGGCCAGGCCCTGACAGCCCTTTGGGGCAGGGATTGTTCCCAAGATCCAACCTAAACCTCCCCTGGGCACCTTGAGGCCATTCCCTCTTGTCCTATCAGTGTTTCCTTGGGAAAGTCGGGCACGGGGGCTCTCAGTCTGCTGGCAGGGGAAAACCAGCTTGGGGTGCTCGGGGTGCTCAGGGGACTTGGGGTGCTCAGGGGGCTTGGGGTGCTCCTGCATTCAGGAACACAAACACACGTGAAGTTGGCTCAGCCACCCCCACCCACAGCACCCAACACCGAACCCCTCCAGTCTCCATCACCCAACAAGCAGATCCCTGCTGTGGGTCCCCAGCTCCATCACCGGGGGGAGACCATCCCCTGCGAGCTGGGGAGCAGGAGGGTGGTGTGGGGAGCTCTCCTGAGCAGGGCTTGGCCAGGAGGACACGTTTTCCCATGGAGGGAGGGGCAGCAGGAAGCCCCCAACTGGCCCAGTCCCATACTGGGACACAAGCACCCCTTTCCTGTGCCGGGGGAGGGGGTGATGGGAAGCAGAGCAGGTGGGACCAGGAGGAAACAGATCTTCCGCTCCCATCCCACAGAGCAGGTCCTTAAGGAAAAGGCAGGGGTGGGGGCCCTGGTGACCATGGCAGGCTCTCAGGCTGCTGGCACTGGTTCCTGGGGTGGTTGTGTCCATCCTTCCGGCTTCCCGTGCCGAGATCCTTCCCTGCAGCAGCTTCCCCTGGGCTCCGACTCGCTTCCTGCCCCCTCCCCAGGCTGCTCCTGCCCCAGCCTGGCCCCTCGGGATGCACTGGGAGAGCTGGCTCCAGGATGGGACAAGGGACAGGGACAGGAGTGCCCCCATAGGAGGTCCTTCAGCACACAGATCTCCTCAAGCAGGAGAGGGGATGGGTGTTGGGGCTCTTCCACCCCCCATGGGGTGCTTGTCCAAAAAGGAGAGGTATCCCCCATGCCCACAGTGTGGAGAAGATGGGGAGAGCTCCCCAAGCTTGAGTTGCCTGAACATCCCCAGCTGCAGAATCTCCTCAGTCACCCCTGGGTCTGCTCCTGGGGATGCTCCCACCCCTCAACCCCCTCCATCCCCACCCGCACCAGCAGCCGGGCTCAGACCCCCCAGCCGTGACCTGGGGGTCCTTTGGGTTGGCCAAAGCAGGGTGGACTCTTACCATTCCCATGCCTGCTCCTGGCATCCTCGCTGTCCTCTGGGCAGGGGGGCTTCAGCTCCTCATCTGGGGGGGAACCAGAGGACAGAAGTCAAGGGAAGGGCTGTGAGTGCTCCTGCTGCACCAGCCCCCGGGCAGGCAGAGGGCTGCGAGAGCATCCGACTGTCACAATAATAAATTCCCAGCTTAATTGTGGAGAGGGGAAGGGAGGAAGTCACAGATAATATTTTAAAACGTTGTTGCATAAAAATATGAATTGTTGTTAACACTGGTAAAAACAAATCACTTCTTACAGCCCCATAAATTCCAGCGGCACCTCGGCGAGTGCCCGATAGGAAGGGACTCTTCCTGCTCAGGAGAAAGCCAGGAGAGATGCAGGAATTAAGGACAGAAGCAGGAATTAAGGAGGAGGAGGAGGAGGCATTGAAGGGTGCTGGCACAGCTCCGGAGGGTGCAAAGGGGATGCAAGAAAATAAGAAGAAATGATGCCATGGAGAGGTTATGGAGAGAGGGGCTGGAAATTGTGGAGAAATCCTGCCAGGATGGCTACAGACTGACAGGAGCAAGGACCTACACACAAATGGGTTGAAATAAAATTGTTTAACACCAAGCCAGGTACAACCCATCCAGCCTGAGCTGCCCTGGCTGGCACCCACATCCCAGCCGTCCCAGTCCGGGCTTCCCCCTGCAGCCACAGAGACCAGAAGTGACCCAGCACAATAATAGAAACAAAAACCAGTTCACAAGAGCTCCAGGAAGCCAAAGTGCTCTGGGCGAGGTGTGCACTGCTGCTGGGGCAGGAGAGGTGTCCCCTTCCTGCAGAGGTGACAGAAGCCAAGCCTGGGTGTCCTGCTGTCCCCACGCCCCATTGCCAGGCAGGGCCATGCTGGTGCTCAGCCCTTCCCGAGGACACAGCCCCAGTCCCAGCCATCTCCCCCACCTGGCACTGATCAATGCAAACCAGGTCCCAGCTCCCTGCCCGTTCCCAATCCCATCCCCAGTTGGAGGTCACTGCACTGCTCCCCCATTAGACGGGAAGCGGCACCAAAGATCTTTTCTAAATAAATCAGACTGTTGTAAAACTCGGCCACTGATGAGACAGAACCTCATTAGCATTGATTTTAAAATAAATTATTGAAAGTGGCTTTTGCCTGCTCTTTGCATTTGTAAAAGAGAAGGTAAATGTATCCGTACCAGTGCTCTCCCCATGCACACACCCCAAACCCCAGCTGGATTCCTTCATACTCCAACCCATGGCACTGAATCCCCTGATCCCATCTTGGCAGGAGGTGTAGACCAGTCCAACCAGTGCCTTGAGAACCCTAGAGCCATCCTCCTGCACCCTGCAGGCACCACTTCCATCTTGGACCTGGGCTGTCCTCAGGGAACCTCTGCCCAGAGCCCTTCTCACAGCTCCTGGCACGCACACGAGCTCCTGGGGAAGCATCAGGAGGTCACAATGCCATGGAGGAACCAGTGCCATGGAGGAACCAGTGCCATGGAGGACACAATGTCACTGGGGTTCCCAGATGAGCAAAGCTGCAGAACCCTGCATGCGGACGGGGTGGCACAGCCAGTGCCCCAGTGATCCTGAGCAGATGCATCCATCCTGCTTCCTCCCCACTTTTCTGGGAGCCCCAGGGATTGCAGAGCTGCTCCCCCTTTGCTGGCAGAGCCAATGGGGGGGTCACACCTACCACCCCTAACCAGCTCCATAGCTACCACTCTCCACGTCCTCCCTCCCCATGTGAGGCTCCCGGCAGGGGCTGGGGAGGTTTTCTGGAGCAGCCTCCTCTCCTTGTCCCACCTTGCACCATTTTATTCTATATTTGATGGAATAGGGCATGTTCTAACCCAAAATCAAAGCCACCCCCCTTCCCTGTTTGCATCACCCACCTGAGACATCAGCCAGGCTTGGGCAAGGTGTTCTCCCGTGTCTGTGCCTCAGTTTCCCTTTCTTTCCAAAGCCTCTGCCCTGCTGGCCCCAGGCTCAGTCCCTGCAGGGTTTGAGCTGCGTGGCTCAGGAATGGTGCCCGTGGGGATGCTCCAAGCTCCCCTCCGTGCCCTGGTGCAACCAGGGACTTTCCCAACCAGGTCGGGGAGCAATGCTCTCCCTTCCCAGGGCTGGGCTGTTTGATCTCAGCCAATATCTTCATTTTATAGCCATGAATCAGAGGGAAATGCTGGGAAAAGCATCTCCTGGGGGCTGTGCTGCTTCCCCCTGTGCAAAGCATCACAGCCTCGGCCACAGCACCCTGGGGAAAAGCCTTTCCTGGGGCAGCACATCCCTGAGGGCAGCCCTGGACACCCAGAGCCAGGGTCCAGAGCCTTGGGGTACCCCCCAGCCCCGGGCATGGACACAGTGCCCCCCCCTTTGCCCCCCCCCCCCTGCACTGGAGCAGCCGGGGCGCTGGGCAGATCCTCAGAGGAGCTGTGTTTTAATGTAGCAATTTGATTCAATTTTCCACTCTATAAAATTACCCATCACTGCTCGTTGCTTCCTAACAGACACCTTCACTCTTAATTTAACAATCCTATCGAATTCTGCCAGGGAAATTGGAAAAATTTATCACCTGTGAAATTTTATTTTTCCTTGGTTGTATCTGTTTTTGTAAAACTTCATTAACGACGATGACTTGCTGAGGAAATTATCTCTTCATCTCCCCCCCTTGCTTTTCTTCCCTCTCCTTCTCTCTCTGTGTTCACTTGGGACATGAGGGAAGCAGCCAGGCCCAGAGGAGACCCTGGCTTGGGTCTCTGCACTTGCCGGAGGGGTCCCAGGGGTGCAAAGGGCTGGGGGGGATGAGCTTGGGGTGAAGGAGACCTCTCCCACCCATCCCTGAGCCCTGTGAGTGGTTTCTCACCACTTGCACCCACAGCAACGTGCTACCACCTCTGGTGTTTGAGCTGGGAGGGAACTGGGGTCTGGAGGGGGGGAATTGCCCAGATGGGAGAGCTGGGGCTTTGGTTCCTGCTGGCAGTGTCCTGCAGGATGTCCCTGAGCCCCTGGGGTGGCAGCTCCTGCCCAGCAGGACCAGAGGATCCTGTGAGTGGTGATAAAGGGAGGGGTTGGACTGGATGATCTTGGAGGTCTCTTCCAACCTCGAGGATTCTGGGATTCTGTGGTTCTAAAGCTCTGCTAAAGCCAGGGGGCTCCAGCCCTGCTGCTGGTGGGGTTTGGGCTGGCAGCAGCCTGGACGTGACCCTCCAGCTGCCTTAGGGACCTCAGAGCAGGCTTTTAAGAAGCTGGGATGGGCAGGACAGGGAAAACTCGGAATGAAAGGAAAGGTTTGGCTGGGATGTTCCCTCCTCCACCTCCACAGCATCAGGGCACTGATCTGTGCATGGGAACAGGAGGGCAGCACCCGTGGGGACGAGATCAGAGCTGGCTGGCAGGGTCAGCTCCAGCTTCTTTGAGCCACTCCACATCCCAGCGTGGGGACAACGGAGGGGTCTGTCCTCAAACAAACCCTGTGCCAGCTCCCAGCAGCACCACCAGCAGCCACGTGTGGAGCAAACCTCCCACCCCAGATCTGCTCTGCAGCCATGGGCAGCGAGGAGCTGGGCACAGCCCCTTCCTGGGGATGCTGAGAGCCCTGGCAGCACAGCAGCACCTCCCACCCTGCCCTGGGCACCCTGCGCTGAGCTCAGGGATGGCTCCAGGTACACCTGGAGGGTGAGAAAGCTGCTGGCCAAAGAGCTGAGGGGGCAAACAGGGGAAGGAAAGGTCAGGAAGGGAAGACAGAGGATGGAGAGAGGCTGAGGGTGTGCACGGGCAGCCCTGGAGCTCCAGCTCTGCTCCTGACAGCTCTCTGGATGCCACTGGCAAAGCACAGAGCAGAGATGTCCTTCAGCAGCAATAACAAGATGAAGATCTGGGCACCAGAAAATTTTTCTTACAAGTATGAAGTTTGGAAATGAATAAGAAGCACCAATGACCTATTCTGCACCTCTGGACCCCGAGGGACCCTGCTCCTGGGGATGGGGTGCGGAGCTGGGTGATCCCAACCAGGCAGAGCAGCACAGGGGTTTGACTCAGACTCAGGTGACCCATTGACCTTCTCACAGTGACTTCTGCTGTGACAGTGAGAGATGTTGCAGACCGTGTCACCCTGGCAGGCTCTGGGTTCTGTGCCAGGGAGATGGCTCCTGGCTCCTTTAACTGCAGCCGCTGCCCTGCTGCCTCCAGACCCCGTGCACTGTGAGTGCACCAGCCCTGCTCCCTAATGCAGTTATTTCATCTTCTCTTGGAAGGCCAATAATTGCGTTACAGCCATGACTGCATGCCCAGGAGGAAGCATCATCATCTGAAGTCTGATTTTCCAGGTAACACAGCCCAGAGATTCCACTCTCACCAAACCCAATATTCCCCGGGCTGAAGGGGGCAGAGCCTGGGAGAGCTGCCCCACCTGGGCTGACAACCCCCACCTCACCAGAGCACAAAGGGTTTGCTCTTGTGGTCCATCAGCCAGCCTGAACAAAGACACAGGGTCGAACCTTTGAGCTATGAATCCATTCAACTCAGCAGAGCCCTTGGATGTTCATTTCCCTCCACGTGTGCCATGGCCGAGGTCTCCTGCTGTGTTTGCAGGGCCAAGGGAGGGGATGGCTCAGGTTTGGACCTGAACGTTTGGTTGCTCACCTGGCAAAACCTCGTAGATGTCTTCCTCTTCCATGTCCATGTTCGGCTCATCCTGATTCAGGGTAGTATTATGGGATGCTGTGTTCATGGAGTCAGAACTGTCCACGTCATTGTAGAGCTCTTCTTCATCCTCCTCATCACAGGGGATGGTGAGGGAGCTCAGGTCTGGCAGGAGACAGCAGAGGCATGGTGAGAAGGAGCAAAGCCCAGTACCAGCTGGGCACTGGTACTCCCAGTGAGTTGGAATTGAGTAGCAAAGCCTGTGCCATAGCACTTTGTGCTCACTACGGAACCTGCAGGGAGTGAACTGTCCCCTCGCCTGGCCCAGGAGCACCTGGGCTGAAGAGAATGGGCTGGAAGCTGAGAATGGGCTAAACCAAAGGAGAAGCCCAAGGAAGGATGGCAAATGCTAGAGAACAAAGCCAAATCCAACGAGTGACTCAAGGAACAGAGCCTGAACCCATCCTGGGCAACTGCTCCTGGTTTCCAGAGGGTTCCCACACCCAGGGCTGGAGTCTTGTCTCACCATTGCTGGTCTCAAACTGGAGCAACTCCAGCGGAGCCAAACCTCTTCCTCCATCATCAAGGACAGAAGAGCAGATCTGTTACTCCAGCAGGGAGGAACAGTTCCCACCCTTTCTTGTCCCACCTGGTGGCACTCACAGCCTTGGAGAGACCACACAACTTCATCCTCCAAACCCAGGGCTGGGGCCGAGCTCCCACACTCACCTTTCAGGAGGAACTGGATCTGATCCACCCAGTCTTCAGCCTCTGCTGGGCTGGGGGCTGTAAACTGAAGAGAGGGTCACCTGTTACTGGGCTGGCTCTTGTGTGGAGGAAGAGGAAAAGGATTTGCTGCTGGAATAGGGATGGAGATCCTGGCTCTGCCATTTCTTACCCTGCGACTTTGGGAAAACCATTTCACATCTTCATCTCCCTGTTCCAAACGGGGAAACAGGAGTGGAGCAAAGCTGGGCTGTCCCAGGGGAGGGCTGTCAAGCCTCATTCCTTAAAATAATTCAGATGGAAACCACAATCCCCATGGAATACACTGCACTGACTCTGAGCCACCACTGTATCCAACATCTCCCCGAGGCTCAGGAAGGGTCTCACACACCCTCTGTGCATTGGGCTGGGGTTTGGGGTTTTTATTACACAGGTAGTTTTATATTCAAGTATTTATATATTTATTTTTATATATATATATATACATATTTATTTGTATATATTTATATTACAGGTGTTTTTATATCCAGGCTCCCCCAGATGCTAAAGCTGAAGGTTTGAATTTAACCTGGCTCTGAATTGCTTAATTAAAACTGGGCTTTCCAAACCTGACCCTCCACCTCTTGTACCCTGTGTTCTCACTCAGCCCATGTGCCCCAGGAATGCAGAGATTCCTGGGATGCCCCTTGTGCCAGGGAAGGTCTGTGCTGAGGTGACCTCCCAAGGGCTTCTCCGGTGCCTTCTGCTTTGGTGTTTTTGGGTATTCCCAGCACCCCTGGCCCTCCAGGTCCAGCCTGCACTGCTGCCCCAGCCCTGGGGCTGTGGGATTTTGTGTCCAGGGCTCAGACCAGCCCAGAAGGTCCATTTCTCCCCCAGTTCCCACCTCGTAGGTGCGTTTCCCAGGGCAGATGAGCTCGAAGCAGCACCTTTTCCGGGAGTCCTTGCGCAGGTGGGAAGCCAGCCGGGCACTGTAATGCTCGATGGAGAAGTTGCCTTTAGGTTGCTTGCCTGGAAGAAGAGAAACACTAAATCCAGAGCTTGCAGCTTTTTGGCACACTGGCAGTACCACAGGGTGCTGCGGGTGTCTGTGTCCCACGTAGGGAAACTGAGGCACACTGGGTGTCCATGGGAAACGGCCAGAAAAGCCCTTCAGTCTGAGCACACCCACCCTGAGGGGATCCACAGGGAATGTTACAAACTCTTCCTGAGGACACAGTGAAGAGGATGCCCTTCCAAGCCTCCAGAGATTGTGAGCAGCCAGTGAAAGGCTGCACGGGCTGAGACCCCTGTGTACCAGGGGAATAGGATGCCAACAATTACTCTGATGGTGAGGAATTAAGGGCTGGCACACAGGAAGGAATAGAGCAGAGCCTTTGGGAATTGGCCCACGGATCCTGCCAATGCACTCGCATGGCCGGGGTGGGAAGGGGGAACCTCTCTGCAGTCACCTTTATTCACTCATTGTTCCTTGGGGAAGGGTGGCAGTGCCACCCAGGCAGCTGCTCTTCAGATTTTTTTTATATGCAGATCTTTAAAAAGCTGCTGGGGTGAGCTCAAGCCCTCCATGAGGATTTCAGCCCATCCATAACAGGTTTGCTTTACTCTGCTGTCTTCTGGAGACCATCTGGAGGATGGCAACTGCTCATCCCCCGCAGAGCCACCCAAACACCAACCCTTGGCTCCAACCCCCACCTCTGCCAGCTCAGCCCTGCTCACACCCCACCAGGGTGAGAGGTGTTGGGAAGCTCCACAGAAGTGCTCAAGGTCCTCAGACAAAGGGTGTGGGAGGAGGACAAAGACCCAACTTCATCCCAGTGACCCACTAGAGGTTATTTGTGTCCCAGCTGCAGCCTGGTGGTTGCAACCCAAGGGTGTAGGCGTTCCCATGCTGTGTCCCTGGGTGGGTGGAAGGGAGGAAGGCTGTGTGTCCCATCACCCCAGCCTCTGCTGGAGATATTGGCTGGCTGTTTGTATGCACCTGATGGAGCATGACTGCAAAATATTTATATACACTGCCACGTGGACTGTCACTCAGGGGGTAGAAGCCCAGCTGATGGCAGACTTGGTACATCATTTTATTTACACACAGCTCGGTTCCTGGGTCTCTCTTCTCTTGTTCCCCACCTACAAAAAAGTGTTTCGGGGAGGAAAAAAAAGCAAGCTGAGCTCTGCCTTTCTAGGAGAACCTGAATTTTATGCCTTGCTAGGGAATTACAGGCTTCCCATGGCATCTGCTTCTCCCTCACCAGGTATTAACCTGTCCTAAAGGTTGGACTTGATGACCCTAGAGGTCCCTTCCAACCATAATGATTCTATGAATCTAAGGACTCCCCCCTGCTCTCCTCCAGCCCCACCTGCACCCTCAGCCACCACCCACAGCTTGGGGACCCGAGGCAGGGACCTCACCACTTACTTTTCTCACTGGCGTAGTAGTAAAAAGTCTTTCTGTTGAGGACACACCACCGCTTCTGCCACTCTGACCCAAAGAAGCTGTGATCTAGGGAGAAGAGGAGAGCAAAAGAGTAAAAACATCCATTTCTGCTCTTTCACTGGATGCTTCAGGTGAATATTTAGGGGAAAGGAGAATTTTCTTCCCTATAAAATCATGCAGATTTCTTGCATAAAATTCAGGCAAGCAAATTTAGATACAAAACCTCAGCTAAGTAAGGGAGAACCAGGGTGTCCTACCAGGGTGGAGCCCCTGAGAGCCTTCCCCTGGGCTGGGCTGGGCTGCTGCCCCGGACTCCTGCTAACTGGAAGGGAACAGAGGTTTGGGTTAAACCCCCCTAAATGAGGTTTTTCCTCTGTAATTGGAGCAAGCTGAAATGTGCCCAGGCCCAGTCACACAGCCCAGCTGATGGCCATGAGGAACAAGGGGGCTGCTCCTGCCTCACACCACCTGTCATACAGCAAATAAATCAAGATAAAATCTGAGCGATGAGGAAATAATTTGTAGCTTTCACAAGAGTCAGGGAAATCAAGATAAAGCCGAGGCTGACTCACAGTCCTTATCTCAGCTCCCTAATGTGTGTGATGCTACGAAACCCCTTGTCTTCACCGGGATTTTATCCTCATTAGGCAGTGCTCGTTAGAAGGGCACAGCTTGCCTCAGAGCACTGGGCTGCTGCTTAATTCAATCTCTGGGTTTTAATCTTTGTGCAAAGGAGAATAAATAAAGGCTGTGCCCTGCCTGGGGGTGCAGTGCCTGGGAGGAGTCTGAAAGGTTCTGCAGGTGCCCACAGACCAACCTGCACAAAACAGGGATTTTCCTCTTTGCCCTTCACCTGAAAATTTGCATTCTTGGTAATTCCGAGGTGTCACCTCCAAACCTGATGATGTACTCCTCAGGCCTTACCTCGGGACCTCTTCTCCAGATATCCCTGCTTCAAAGTGTTCTCTTGGAAAGGCTTCGGTGTGATGTCCTCCAACCCTAGGGAGAGCAAAGCAAAGCCAAGCCTGAGGATCTCCCAGCCACACAACCCCCCAGCACAAGGTTTGCAGCCCCTTTCTCTGCAGAAGCAGCCTGAGAAGCCAGAGGAGGAGCTCAAGGTGAAAGCCATGGTCTGTCATGACCTCACCAGCTATTCCCAACCCTGGCTGCAGGCTCCCAGAAGTCCTCAAGGAAACCAGGACCAGGACACAGTTCAGTGATAGCCTCGGGAGTGCTGGGTTAATGGTTGGACTTGATGATCTTAAAGGCCTTTTCCAACCAAAACAAGCTGATGATTGACTGGATCCTTCACAGACCGAATCCTCAGCTCATGCAAAGCTGCCCAGGGTGATTCTGATCAGGGCAAGGCTGGGATGCTGTGGGATTGCCCCTCTGCAATGCCTGGGGAACACGGGCAGCTCCTTCCCACATTTCTCCAGCACCTGCCAGGCTTTCCTCCAGCAAGGCTGAGCCCCTGCCTCGTAACAAGGCACATTGTCCTCTCCAAGCCCAGCCCCACCTCTCACTAATGCAGATCTCGATGTCATTTTATGGGACATTTATAATGATGAGAACGGGACGGTGCTGCTGGCTGCACAGGGGGACCCTGTGAGTAGGAATATTGCATTAATGTGCCCAACACCAGCTCGCTGATCCCGCTGGCAGGACCATAACAAATGCTCCAGTGACACTTTGATTTCTCCGTTAAGAGCCCAGCCCCAGCAGGGGGGCGGAGGCAGCCCCAGTGAGATCCCATCAGCACCAGCACTCGGATGGAATTACCCGGGGGGGGGGGCAGGGGCAGCGAGGGCTGCTTCGTTTATTGAATTTCATTGACTTTCAGTCCATTATCAGCAGGGGCTTCCCTCTGCCCCCCCCCCCGAAGCATCTGCACAAGTCGCCCAAGCGCGGGAGCTGCTGGTGCTTGAGCCAAGGCAGGGACGTGGCCATCCTGGTCCTCCCTGGGAGGAACTTTCTGCCCTTTCCTCAGCTGCCAAGAGGAATTTGGGGGAGGGCAAGGACCTTCCAAACACCACAAAGAGCAGCCAAAGCAGGGAAGCAGCAGGGACACGATGGGACCCAACAGCAACCTCCCCCAGCCCAGCACCTTCTCTCTTTGCCCATGAGCAGGCAGCACCCCTGGGGCAGCTCCTGCCCTCCCGCTGGTGCTTGGCTCTGTCTGAGATCAATTGTCCACACAAGCACATCCCACATCTCAGGTTATCTATAGCCCTGGGTCCCAGGATCTGGCATCCCTGGGGCTTCTCTGTGCCATCACCTCCAAAACACCCTCAGGAGCCCAGATCTCTCCCATCCTGCAGGAGACACCGTGCCTCAGTTTCCCCACAGGGAAATCAGAAGGAAAGGAGACTCCTCAGTGGCTGCTCAGACAAACTAACACAATTAAGGTGGGGTTGTGAGGGCTGATTTGATTGCACGGGGCTCTGGAAATGTTAAGTTTTACAGCATGTGACATGGGGATGGCAGCTGTACCCTCACTGCACGCAGCCTCTCCAGTGCAGCCCTGCCAACCAGAGCTGGGGAGATCAGATCTGCCCGAGGTGGGTGATGGGGGGGGACACGGTGCTGGGGGCTCTGCTGGGCTGCAGACAGGGCTGGGGCTATGGGGGGTGTCCCCATCCCTCCCCGTGTCCCCAGTCTGTCCCTAACGACAACACAGATGGCTTTTGCTAGCAGCAAAGAGCTAAATTAACCTGCAAACACAGTCCCTGGGGTTTTTGATTTCTCCAAACCACCCCAATGGACACGCAGAAGACCCAGAGAGGTTGGGTGGGAGCCCAGCCATGGGAGCACAGTGATGTCCCCAGCAGATGGAGCAGGAGGAGAAAAGCCATCATGGGGAGTGAGCCACCACCCAGCAGCATGGTCCCCCTGGTCCTGCCACCCTGCCCCACCACTCCTGGTCACAGCCCATCTCCTCAGTGGCTCCCAGTCCCTCGGTGCCCCTTGGACACTGATCCACTCCATGCTTCGGGAATGTCACTGAACCTTCCAGTGCCTTGGAAATGCCCGGGGATCGTTAATAACACCAGGAATGAAATGAGCAACTATTTCAGAGAAAATGGGGAACTAAACAATTGTCACCATGGATCACATGAGATGGATCTTGTGCCAGGCTAATTTTATTGCATTTTTTTGAGCAAGAAAATAAGAAAGGAGATGAAGAAAAGGCAAGGCAGGGCAGAGAAGATTTATTTGGGCTTCAGTTTGACTTTTCAGAAGAGGCCAGTAAGCAAAATTCAGAGTGCAGGCATCCACCCCGGGATAAGTACCGAGATTGAGAGCTACTCAGCAAGCAGGAGGCAGTTAAAAATCAATGGCAACAAATCACCGAGAGGAAATTATCAACTGCAACATCCCCGTGTCCAGCTCTGGGATCAGCTGCTGCAGCCTCAGGGCCCCTCTGTGGCTCCAAGGCATCGCAACCCAAAGAGCCCATCAAGAACTGCAGCTAAACCCAGAGCATCCTCCACAATCACTAAAGGCTCTCCTGTAGCAGCCAGTACAGACCAGTAGTGAAGGGAGGAACCAAGATTAAGCGGTCCCAGGCAACGGTGGAGGCTTTGGACAAGTCAGAAGCCAACCCAAAATCTATGGAAGTTGCTGCAGAAAATGGCAATTCTCACCTGGTGCCCAATGAACTGCATTGCCCCAGTGTCCTCGTTGGACCACAATTCATGACCAAACACAAACAGATAGGGGAGGTACAGACAGATCTTGGTCACACACCGAGTTAGTGTTGGATCTGCTGGTGTTTGTTCAGAGCAGCCCATGACTGTGGTTTTTATGATTGAGAAACAAACAAGGGAAGAGACAGTCAATGGCAAACACTTGGCTGTAAATTGGGCTGGGATTTAGCCTGAGAGGGTAGAAAAAACCTCCAAACTTTTATTGTGGTTTTTTTTCTGTACTCTGTCTGGAAAATGTAACAAGTTTGCAGTTAAACCAACTTTGCCAAAGGAAAAAAAAAATCAAGAAAATGAACCAAAATTCAGAGAGCCTTTGGCCCAAAAGTTTCCTTCCAATTCACTAAGTCTGTAATTGCAACATAAAAAACACTAAATCTCAATATCTATTTGCACAGATCATTAGCCAAGGGCTCACACTCAGCAAAGAGGGAGGGGGGTGAAAGAAAAACCCTTCAGCACCGAGTGGATTTGGGCAGTTGCCATGGAAACCGGCCCTTGGCAGCTGCATCTCACAGAGCTCAGATGGCTCTGTCTGTCTGTCCTTCCACTGGCTTCCCCAGGACCCAATTTTTTAAAGCCCTCCACCAAAAAAACCCAAGCATGGAGTATGAAATCTATAAATATCTGATCTGTAACTCATGGCCCTGTTATTCCTCTCCCCCAAACACAACACTGTGTCAGCCGCCCGACCTGCTGCGCCGCCGGGCCCGCGTGATTTACAGCCTGGGCAGGGGAAACCTAAATCATCACGTAATGAAAACATTAAAGTTAATGCATCACAAGTGAGGAATTTATTACCATTAACTCCAACAAACAGTTATAAACCACCCGTCCTTTCCTGTCCACGCGCAGGGACGCGGGTGCGGGGACTTCATTAAGCTCAACTTTCTCCCCTTCTCCAGCAGACCGCTCATGTGTGCTCCCACTGGCCACCATTTATTGTTAACTGGACTGGCTCATTTTCCGGGCACTGGAGAAGGTTTGAAGGCCTCATCCATTTCCTTCCACGGGTGGCTCAGCGCAGACAGATGGGACAGGAAAGTTCACGAGACGTGCAGCTCGATGAGTTTATTTAAACGTTGCTGCAATGGATGTTTGACCAAAGCCAACCCTCACCCTGGCCCTGAATGTCCTTACTCCGAGAGCCTGATGGATAAGTGATAACACATGGGCACTCTGGGCAGTTACACCAGACCCCAGCTGCCCTCAGGGGGCACTTGGCCAAATATTTGCTTCTCACTGATGTTCCACCACCACCTTGGAAACCCCAGCCCTACACCCAAACCCTGATGGAAACCCTCCTGGCGCGGGGGAGGATGGTGAGGCTGGTGGGTCCCTGCGTGGGAACATCTCTCCCCGTCCTCCTTCACCCTGTAGAGGGTTTCAGGAGGGGTCCTGTGGGGTTTTTGGGGTGCAATAACAGGCATCACCCTCCAGTCACTAACCACTGCCTCCATCTGAAGAGCTTTGCCTAAAAATACCACTGGCTTCAACAGGAGCTGCGGATCTGGTCCATCAGCTCTGCTGGTTCGGTGTCACAGGGCCACCAATGAGCGAGGACTTTAATGAGGACAGTGGTTTTGGACCATCACCATGTCCACCCTGTGCTGTGGTTGGACATCAGTCCAAATGTGAGCTTGGTGGTTTGGTTTGGGTCCAACCCCAGAAACCCCTCTTGGCCCGAGTGGGCACCTGGGAGGTCTCAGCTGCTCTGTGGAGGTGCCATGAAGTTGTGGCACCCCAGAAGACACCAAGACCTGCACATCTGGGCCCTCCCGTGTCCTCCAAGACCAGGCTCCCTCTGCATCTTTCATGCAGCCACAAATCAGGGCAGGAAAATCCTCCAAGGGACAGAGGGGATTTGAATTCACAGGGTCCCAGCGGGGCTGTGGGAAGCCCAGGCACCTGTTGGCTGGAGGCCACCAGCCAGCTCAGGCCCCTCGTTCCTATCAAAATTCTGCACCACATAATCAGGGGCCTTGACACAAATGATTCCTATAGATCAGGGCAGCAAATGGAGAGGATTTAAGGAGAGAGGAGGGTTAGGAAAAAGTAAAACAAACGAGGTGCAATTTCTCAAGCGGAAACAACGGCGCTATGAAGATGTATGGGGGTGAGCCACCCTGGGGGAGGCACGAGGCTCTGCTCTTTTACCTCTTCCAGTGTCACTCTCCTGACCTCTACCATTTGAAATGCTTTGATTCCACCTTGCCCAGGGGATCTCGGAGCACCGGGGAAGAGATGAGGGATGCCCGTGCCTGACCTCACCTCCACATTGTCCAACGACTGACGGCATCAATCAGCTCTCCCCTGCGTGTCCAGAGCCCATGTGAGAGGGCTGGAAATATGAAATGATTTCCCTGAGGGTTTTCATTGTTACTTGGCTTCTCTCCTGTAACTGCAGAGCTGTGTTTCATGTGAAGAACAACTTTCCCTTGAGATCTCAATTTGTGCAGCCAGTGAAGGGGAGGGGTGGGGAGGGGGGATGCTGGTAGCCCTCACCCACCCGGCAGGGGAGCAGGAGGGGCACGAGGAAATCTGCAGCCCAGAATTGTTGTGCCCATCCTTCCCGGCCTCCTGCAAACCCAGACTGGTGCAAGTCCAGCAAAGAGGGATAAAGCAGAGGCTGCTCGTGTGGGGGGTGAAGAAGATGGGAGCCATCGAGTCACTGGGGACAAGGTGAGGGAGCAAATCCCAGGCAAAGGATGAACCAGTCCAAGGTTCTCAGCCAACCTTGGCCATCGCTGCCTTGGGAAGATGCCCAGCTCATGGGACACAGGGTCCAACGGGCCAGGGTTGGTGCTGGAAATCACTGTCCCACCACGGCAACTCCTGCAGGGATAAGGGAGCTCCGGGGCTGGAGGCAGCCAGGGGGAGGAAGCCGCCCTTCCCATGGTCATTAAACTCTTCCATTTCAAACGAGGAGCCTGGTTCTCCCACTTCCCTTTCATCTGGGCTCAGGTCTATTTTTTCCTCACTTTCTACTTCTGAGTAATTGTTAGAAAAGTAAAATCAACAGGTCGTAAAATGATAAAAGCACATTCCCTGGCAAATCCTCCCCTTGGGCTCACTTCTCCTCTCGTTTTACACTGATAAAATGCCCCTGCCTTCCCTGGAGCCCTCTTGATTTACATCACATACCTCGGATTACGAAAGAAACGTTGATTTTCTGATATCAACACAACATGAATCTAGACACACCCAGCCCAGCTCCGCCAGTCAAATAAATCAGGAGCAGAGCCAGGAATAGCTTATATACGAGTAATAGAGCTTCAACTACACCATCCTGATATGGTGAGAGCAATCCAGCCTCCTTAATGTAGATAGTTATATCCAAATAAAGGTGCTTTATGTCAGTATAAATTATTCTCTTCCCATTTAGGGATGCCTTTCTACAAAATGAATGTGCTGGAGCAAGTGCCAATCTGGATACAGATAGATTGTTTAGAGAAAAAAACAAAACCAAACCACTGGCAAACCCTCACTGCAACACCAGCAGAACTGAACTGCTCCTTCTCCTGGAGCCGACACCTTGGGGTCCCCCCGGGTTGGGTTTTTACACCCCAAATCTGCCTTCCCCCCCCAGTCTGAGTGGGTCAGGACTTAGGAATATGATGGGATAAAGGTTGGACTTGATGACCCTGGAGGTCCCTTCCAACCATAATGATTCTGTGATTCTATGATTCTTGGGGATGGGGACATCTTCGGGATCCACCACCAGACGGGAGAGATGATCTCCAGATGATCTCCAGATGATCTCCAGAGCCACCAAATGAATTTCAGACCCTACTTAACCTCAGGATTATTCCTGCCCAAGCCTGACCCACCCAAGGCAGCCTGTACTGCCAGAAGGCTTTGTACCACGGGCTTCTGTTCCCTCCTGAGTGCCCGGTGCTGGTTTCGGTATGTTGTCTGTCCACAGTCACAATTAAACACACGTGCTGATGAGGAGTGGGACCAGGACCAGGGGCCTGATGCAGGACGAGAGAGGTGGAACGGGAGCCCGATGCCACCAGGTTCCCCCCGCAGGACTCCCAGACCCGGGGTTGGGATGTCCAGGGCTGAGGAGCCCCTCCCAGGGAAAGAGCTTTGGAGCAGATGCTCTGGCTTTTTGTCTGAGTTTTGTTTTGTTTTTAGAAGACTCAACCTCTGCAAGATTGAAAGGGCTTGAGAAATTTCCAAGTGCTCCCTTGTCTCAGAGAGTGGAGCTCTGGGAGCTGGGCTGTGTTCCCAGCCCCAAGCCAAGGTTCCCAGCCCAGCATGGGATCCAGCTGCAGACCTCTTGGTTAAATCCCTTGGCTTTTCTTCTGCCATGGGGAGAGGAACAGGAGATTCCTCCCCATGGAGCACCAGGAGTGCTGGGAGTGCATGGCCAGAAGGAATGGGAATAATTCCTGCCCCAACTCCCCCTGGCCATGCCCAAAACCTCAGTGCTCCCGATGCAACCTCGGGAAGAGCCGGAGCGAGGGCTCAGGGAGTGTCTGGAGCTCATTAGAGGATCCTGCTCTGCGCTGGGACAAAGATGTTTCTTTTCAAAGCCTTTGGCTGCAGTGGGCAGGAGCCCAAGCAATGGAAGCAGCTCTCTGGGTCCCAGCAGAGGTGTGGGAGCCGGAGCCCTCGGTGGGTTGATTTAACTCACAGTGATTTAAATCATCAATTTTCACCATGATTTAAATCATCGAGCGAGACATCTTGATTGAGATCATCCCTTTTAATGGGGTTTTGCATTTGTACTTTTTATTCACTTTCTTAGGGAAAGCTGGTAGCCATTAAAACGCTGATAAAATTCTCTTTTATGGTAAATTTAACATTTCTTTTAGCTAACTAGCAGAACACGCTCTTTCTATGCAGAAATATTTCGGTCATTATGTCGCTTAACAAACATTTATTTGGGTACTTAAATTTTGTATTATGTCACACAACAGTGAAAGATGTGGGTTTTAGGAAGTGATTATTAACTTTTACTCACAGCTAATGTTAAACATGATATGGTCTGAGACCAATATTCAAATAAAAATATACAAAAGCAATGTTTGGAATTTTATTGGTAAAATAAATTCCCTTTCAACTTGATGGATATATGAGGGGGAAAAAATTAAATCCTATTAAATTTAAAGCTGATTTATTTAACAAAGCAAGCAGTATCAGTGGCAATGGGATGGAGTTTAAGGTGCCTGGTTATCACATCCTTCCTGTTGGCAGATCTCATACACCCAAACCTTGTCTGCTTCTTCTAAACTTGCAAAAAAACCCAGAGGTTGCCTTTCTCAGCCTTCCAGTTTTAGTTCTGCATGAGAATGTGACCCAAGCCTCCAGTGCCTTGCTCAAGATTTTGGCAAGCAACAAGTCTCAGGGTGTTGTATTTGTTATTTTTGAGTATTAACAATTATTTCAAAGATTAATTTTTAAAGAAAATCACTTTGGATGTTTAACACCCCCCCATTGAGTGCCTCCTCAATGGCCTCGTGACAAACCCCATGGTGCTGGCAAGGCTGGGGGTGACTCAGCACCCAGGGCTGGCTGCATCCCACAGCACAGCCCCTCGGCACCGCTGGCACTGGATCCCACCCCTGGCACAGCCCCGGGCTGAGCTGCACAGCCCAAAGCCCAGGACAGGTTGCAGAGATGGAGCATCACCTCCCCGAGCTGCAGGCACCAGACCAGCAGAGCCAGGGCTCGCTGCAGTGACAAAGCCCGGGATTTCACACCTCATTTTTCCCAGCCCAGTACCGTTATTCCAGCATCTCCCCCCCCTCCCGACCGCTCGGCTTTAACTCCCCCCCCCCGCCCGCTCCCCGGCCCTTTCCGGGCTCTGGTACCCAGAGGTGAGGCTGACACGAGTAAATCTGGTGTCTGTGAGTCCTCCCAGGCTCCCACCTCCCCGGTCCCGGCTTGGCTGGGCACGGAGCCATGCGGGAACTGGGAGACGGGGCAGTGTCCCCAGAGCCACGGCTCGGCCAGCGGAGGAAGAGCCTGCGGTGGGAGGAGGATGCTCCAGGCTCCGGTGTCGGGTGATACGGGGCAATTAGATTAAAGTCTCTTCCATTAGTGAAGAGTGAGAGTTTGCTAAGTGTAGTATCTGTTAGCCCAGAGTCATAACAACCCACAGATAAATGAAGTGCCAGTTACCTCCTTCAAAAAAAAAAAAACCAACAGGAAAAAAGAGCAAGCTGCTTCCTCTTGGGAAGGCTCCGGGATCCCGAGTCCCTGAATAAAATTCAACTATCAGCACGGTCCATCCCTACAAATCCACTTCTAGAAAACTGGAGGATTTGATAACAAACTAAGGATGTGTGTTAAAGGGAGACAGCTGGGAAATGGTAAAGGTGGGGAGAAGTTTTAGGGAATCACAGCCGTAAAGCATCACCCGTGGGAAGGGCAGGGGATGCAGCGGGGGAGCAGGGGATGGAGCCAGGGAGCAGGGGATGCAGCAGGGGAGCAGGGGATGGAGCAGGGGAGCAGGGGATGGAGCCAGGGAACAGGGGATGCAGCAGCCCTGTGTGGCCTCCACCCTGCAAGTTTTGACAACTTTCTGCTGGGCATGAGGAAGATGACTGGAAAGAGATAGCTGTCCCATGCAAAATTCATCAAACCACGCCCTGTCTCATCTGCCAATGAACCCGACTGAAATTTCCACACCACTTTGCTCGTACGGGTCCAGCTCAGCGATGGTGTGAGTTGTTCTTCACCCATGGTGAGCCCTGCTCCAGCCTCCATCCCCTCCACCGAGCTCTGGCCCCATCCAGCCCTGCACAGCCGGGGGAGCCGCGGAACCCCCAGAACAGCACCCAGGCAGAGGCACGAGGGCTGGGAGCACGCAGGGAGCAGCAGGAGATCAGCACTGCACAGCCTTCCCGGTACGAGGTCATTGCCAAGAGCAGGAGCTGGGGCCGGCCTTGGGCTCCACTGATTTTCCCCAATTCGGGCATCTGGGATTGCAAAGCAATCCTCGGAGACACGACCCTGCAGTGGGGATGTGACAAACCCTGCTCGGCCAAGCGGGGCTGCCGGGCCATGGGGATGCTGGAGGCAACAAACCTGGGGCACCTCTCTGCTCACGGGGCAAACCGGGGGAAATTCAGTGTTTCCTGCACTTCCCATCAGTAATGGTGCCCAGGGCTGGGGAGCAGAGCCAGGGCTGGTCACACGCTGTCCTCCCACCCCCGGCCATCCCGGGCAGAGCCGCGCGGTGGCATCACCCCAACGCCCCCAGCATCCGGGTGGGAAGTGGGGCTGAAACTCGGCCACTGCTTCTCCTTGTTCCAGATAAGAAAATCATTTGTCACCGTGGGGCGGGGGGGTTGTCGGGGCGGGCTTTTATCGGGGAAGTGTCAGTCTGTCCACACGACCTGCAGGACAAATGTGTGTTTTATCATGGGCCCCAGCAAACCCCCCAGCACCTGCAGCCGGCGCACGCCCTGCCCAGCCCCCGGTGATGGATCTGCACATCCTAATTAATGTAAACAAACAAAAGAGGAACATCAAATAATGCCCTTGACAGCCCGAAAACGGAGCCGGGGGAGCAGAGGGAGCTTTCTAAAAAGAGGCCTTTTGATGTGCGGGCCACAGGATCAAGGTTTGTAAATAGCAGCAGCTCCATATCGGGGCTTATCC